>AP027104.1:14845658-15151208 GCA_028142955.1 Pinctada fucata
AGTTTGAGTTTGGTTTCCATTGGCCTATTTTTACAAGAGTTATGGCCCTTGGACTTAGCAAATTTCATGAAATTTGCAGTTATCCGGACTTATTCTTGCCTGTTATTGCAGATAATGAACTGATTTTTTGTATGTGAATACATTATAGTGTGATGCAGATTTGAGTTTAATTTTGATTGACTAATTTTCACAAGAGTTATGGCCCTTGGACTTAGGAAATTTCGTGAATTCAGTTTCCCAGACTTTTCTTGGCTCATGTTGTTGCAGATGATGAACTGATTAACAGAGATGCAAGTCATAAATTTATGCCGCCGGTAGGGGACTTATATCGCACAGCGATCATTGCATTTTTATTACTTTTAAAAATACTCCAAACATTATTTTAATGTAAAACTTGTATTCACATCTAAACTGAGAGAGGTGAAAGATTTTAATTTACAATGTTTAGTTAACAAAATGTATAAAAGGTCATGTAACATGTAAAAGGGCCTGATGCAAGTTTTTACATGTAAAAAAGAAAACTAGTGAAAAACTTATTTAAATTCTCCTTCCAAGCTTGTATATAAAATCAGACACTATGGTGACACATGTATCTGTTATATAGTAATGAATTATATTGATAATGTATATAAGCATTTTAATTGTTTCAGTCACATGCATTCTCTTGATATTTTCAAACATGAACTTGCCATTACAGAAGAAAACTATGGCGAGCGAAGCGAGCCAAACATTTTTCGTAGAAAGTAAAAACTGCGGCGAGCGAAGCGAGCCGAAAAAATTTCAGGAATTCTAAGCGAATTTTATGGTTATTCTTCAAATTCAGATTACTTGTAAGAGCAAGATTATTTTTTTTCTGTCACACCATAAGCAAATTAATTTTTTTCATCAAAATTCAGAGCAAAATTATTTTTTTCGAAAAAAACCCAAGCCCCCCCCCCCCCCCCCCAGAATATCAAATGGACCGTGCCTAATCTTAATTATGACAAAATGTAACCATCTATTCCAAAAATTTCCCGACTCGCTCCGCTCGCCAATTTAGAATAATATATATACATGTATGTATATATACATGTATGGATGACTGAACCAAAACAAAAAAAGAAAACTTCAAATCTTAAAATTTTCCGGCTCGCTACGCTCGCCAGTATACCTATAAACTAAAGTAAACGTATCAAGAAACTCTATCTTCTAAATGCAACATGCAGTTGGAATGACCCCCCCCCCCCCCCCCAACTTATTAATTAAAATCACCAGTCTTGAGCTTCAGGTTTTGGAGGTCTTTATTTTTCGTCTTCGACCTTTTTTTTTTTTTTTTTTTTTTTTTTTTTTGAACAATTTTCTTCGAGCTGAAACTTTGGCCCCCCCCCCCTTTTCTGAAATCCTAGATCCGCCACTGATCACTCAGTATGAAAGTTTCAGGTGAGCTAAAAATAGGACAGGACCAATTTCAAATGTTAGACGTCTTCAAATTGAATAGATAGACAGTTACGGTCAAATATAGGAACATGGGGAGTTTTATGGAGACCGTCGTTATAATATGTTTATCTTTATTTTACTCAACTATAATGTTGTTAATGACCTTACTAAATCCGATACGACTTGTCAGAGGATTTTTCAACAGGAAAAAGCGGGACGTGATTCCAAAATGTCTAATTGACCCAACACTCGGTACACACGGTTACGCACGGTTGGAGGTAATCTTAATATATATATATATATATTTATTGCAAATTTATTGCCATTTGAAATGAAGTTAAAGGTAATATGGATATACGAAGATAAAGCATTTACAGTTAATTTTCTTGTAAGTCAAAAATTGGGACACTTTAAGGACTAGTGAGCTATTAATATTAATGTTCCAATTTTTGACTCCAGGCCTTAGGAGGCATGTGTAGCTTGCATGCACCTTGAGCAAATTTCGTTGACTTTCCTCTGAAGTAATTTTGTCATCTAGAAGTACTAACTTAGTGACGCTATTTTCCTTTCAAATTTACTCTTAATAGGTGAATGCAAATTCTTGAAAATTCAAATTTTTAAAAATATCTTTATTTGCTGCAAAACACATAATATTGCACAATGGTCATATATAAGCCCACGTGCAAACTACAGTGTCATATAACTATTATTTATAAAAGTAATACATATTGTGACAGTGTTTTGACTATACCTATAATGATTCAAAAGCTTTTATGGCTAGATATAGTACTTCATTGATATGATATATCCTTCTTTAGTTATATCAACAGTTATATATGTATATGAATTAAATAGTGTCTGTGATATCACTAATTTAATTGAGATATCACTAAATTACATGAATGTATATGTTAAAATGGCTGCCCATAGAAATTCATGAGTATTTGATATCTATACCACATTACCTTGATATTATAACCTTGACCCAATTACACTTCCATGAAGTAAATGTCAGTATATACCATTTGAGGTGGACATATCAGAATTTGTTACTGTGTAATTTATATTTTTGAACATGATGGAATATTTTGAGTCATATTTGAGATACCATTAATTTAATACCATAATCTTTGACCTCATGACCTTGACCTTGGAATATGACCTGCTCTCAAGATACAGTATCTCAATCAACAATCGACAGTTATGTTCATATTTCACTATCATGAATCTTGCTGTTACAAAGCAGTTCTATTGATACCAAAATCTTTTACCTTGTTACCTTGGCCTTCATGACAGACCAAATTTTAGAATTAAAACAAACAAACAAAAATCTGGTCATAACTTTTAGACTGAATATTAAAGACCTTTCATTTGATAGCTTAAACTTTAACATTTGAGCTTGATTTAATCCTAATAATAGAGTAAAAAAATACCGATACTTTCAGCAATGTCTATGTAATCTTTTAACCTTTGAAGTTCATTTTTATTACATGTGTCTTTCTTGTAACATTAGACTGTTCCATTTTGATCCAATGGTCTTTGACTCTGTAACCTCGACCTTCATAATTATCTCTTTAATTTCAACCAAAGCTTGATAGCATCATAGCTCTTCATGACTCAAAGACTTGCATGTGACAAGACCTTTCATTGTCCCATGTCCATTGACCTTGACCATGTCCATTGCCTTGACCATGTCCATTGCCTTGACCATGTCCATTGACCTTGACCATGTCCATTGCCTTGACCATGTCCATTGACCTTGACCATGTCCATTGCCCTTGACCATGTCCATTGACCTTGACCATGTCCATTGACCTTGACCATGGCCATTGACCTTGGCCATGTCCATTGCCCTTGACCATGTCCATTGACCTTGACCATGTCCATTGGCCTTGACCCAGGCCAATGATTCTCATTCATAATGAAAAGAATTTTGTTAATAGACATGTACCATTTAAGATAGACTAAATAATCCAGTCTCTCCGCTGCCGCTAACAGAGACTGAACCCCACTATGGTTGTTACAGAACGAAGTCGGACGAAACTGTTGCCCAACGATTTTTCCAAATTACAGACCTTTAATATTGATTTTCTTGCAAGTGACACTTAAGTAAACATTAAACTAACTATCTATACCTACCTCGCGTTTTTTTCTCGCTCCGTTGTTGCATTTTTGCCAATTTTAACTCCCTACCAAACTAAATAGGCAAGGCAAAATTGGCAAAAATGCAATGTTCAACGAAGCGAGAAAAAAAAAAACGCGAGGTGGGTAGAGATAGTTAGTTTAATGTTTACTTCAATGTCACCTGCAAGAAAATAAATATTAACGGTCTATACATGGAAAAATCGTTGGGCAACAGTTTCGTCCGACTTCGTTCTTTAACAACCATAGTGGGGTTCAGTCTCTGTTAGCGGCAGCGGAGAGACTGGATTATTTAGTCTACATTTAAGAGAGCTTGACCTCTTACAATCTAAAACCTGAAGTGTCACAGGGCATGTCATGTTTCACAGACACAACTTGTTGTAGGATGTCAGAATACACTATGTAGCCAACGGAGGGGAACAAAAACCGCTGATGTTGTTTGTCCATGGCTTCCCAGAATTCTGGTACTCGTGGAGATTCCAACTACGGGAATTCTCTAAAGACTACAGGTGAAAATTAAGATGCGTAAAGCAAAGAAATGTAACACTTATAAATTCTATAGATTGCTTTCTAATCTAGTTATCATTAATCACAATTATATACAATGTAGTACCTCAGTTTTACAACTTCATTTTTTTAATGCAAATAGATTAAACAAAAGTGATAGGTAATGATGATGCCATTTATGAAGTCATTAAGATGTTTTTCAGAGTGGTTGCCATGGATATGAGAGGCTACTCAGATTCAGACAAACCAAAGGGCATATCAAACTATGCGATAGATAAAATTGCTACCGATGTCAAACAGCTGATATCTTCTCTAGGTAAAGTATTGAATACCTGCTAATACATCTATACAGTTGTAGAAAATTGTAATTGCACCGAAGTCTTCAACAATTAGGTTCTCTGTGAAATATATTTTGTATACACAGATTACATTAAATATACGGAAGCCCGGAGTGCCAAGTAAAATTAATATTTTTCTAACCTGCATGCACAAGTTGGTAACCTATGCAGGCAGATTAAACAACCAAACTGTTATAAATATACAAGTTGGTAAATTGTGTGCACAGGTTACTTAAACTTTCTGCGTGCAGGTCCATAACCTGTGCACCCAGGTTACTAACTTGTGCGTGCAGGTTACTAACTTGTGCAAGCAGGCTACTAACTTGTGCGTGCAGGTTACTTACTTGTGTGCACAGGTTATTTTTTGTGTGCGCATGTTAATTGATTACTAACTTGTGCACAGGTTACTAATTAACTTGTGTGCACTGAGGTTACTTACTTGTGCGTCCAGATTGCTAACTTGTATGCGCAGGTTAAAAAAATGTTTTTACTTCAGCATCCATGGGCTTCAGTATAAATAGGTATGTTCTATTTCTGGTGGTTCATATTGTCCAAAAATTACAAGAGTACAAGCTGTATATATGTACGACTGAGATGTACAGAGGACGTACAGAACATTTTTAGCTTGTCTTTTTCTTTATTCAGGTTATAAGGACTGTGTGTTGGTAGGACATGACTGGGGTGGTATCATCGTATACTCAGTAGCCACACTTTATCCCGAGGTCGTAAAAAATCTCATCGTTCTCAACGCTCCTCATCCTGGTGCCTTTCATAAATATCTACGATCGTCATGGAAACAGTTTTTCCAGTCATGGTAATTATGAACTACTATTATTGATCTTCAAATAGCACCATGAAATGAGGAACTTAGCCTATTGATTTGAGATCAAAGGTCAAGGTCATACTGTATAAGTAAAATCATATTTGCTAGTTCTTTCTTTTGTGGTTTTATTAAAATAAACCATTTGGCTTTGACAATGATTCGCGGATCCATTCCTCATCATGCTCATGCTATTTCGTATTTTCATTCACAGAGACAAACTTTCATGGTTCAAGGCTGACCGTGAAAGTAGGGAATCTTAATGATTCTGCCTATACAGTATAAGACAAATGTAAATCTTGTGAGTAAGGAATAAATCAAACCACTGGGTTAGGATCTTTTATCTTGAACCAATTTCATGCTACAATACTGAATAGACCTTTTCATGATAAGGTTCACTCGGATCTTTTTTGTCTTTTCGTATGGTATGATTTATCCACTTAATCAATGAAATGACATCCCACAGCAGTGCGTACACAGTTTAGAGCAGTATGACATCATTTCATTGTCTTGAGTGGATAAAATGTCACTAATGAAAAGACAAAAGTGAAAAGGTTTATACTTTTCTATGCAGTAATTAAACTTTAACCCCTGCATGGATAATTGGATATGAATATTTCTCAGATTTGTTGCCAAATATTTGTTGTGACCTTAAATCAAGGTTTTGTTTTTTCGAGGTTAACATCATGCGCTGAGAAAAAAGCCAAATCTTATTGTTTGTAACATTTTTATACCAGCTAGTATGGAGTTTCAGTTTAATTAATTTTTTGTTAAACCGTTCTGTCATTAAAATTTGTCACAATATCAAGATTAAAATTTTAAGAATTTGCACATATTCTTCAAACTATGTATTGTGATAAATGACTCACTTTCCTCATTCTTATCTTTGTAAAATTTAAATTTTATAAATGAATGTAATTGTTTAAAATTTCAAAATTTCAAATGTAATTGTTAAAAATTTCAAAATTTCAAAACCTTGAAATGAGGATTCAGTAGCATGGGTTATAGCTGCATGTCTAAGTATATAATTCCTATATTTGAGAAAATTGTCCTATAAATCCTATATTTTGGGTTCAACTCTCAGAAAGAAATTCATTTCCACTCAGTTTTCTACTTCTATAACTTGATAATGTACAAAATGTGATTTGCAACAATATCTGTCAAAAGTATCACATAAAAAAAATTCAACTTGCTTCGCTCGCCACCTCTTATAATTTAATAAACGCTTCATATTATAATAAACTATTTATCAAATATTCTGTCCATTCCACTTTAAATTTTTGCAGTGGTCGAAAAGTCCTATGATTATCCTATTTTTCTTTAAAAATTCCTTTAATGCTTGTCCTATATATCCATATAAGATATATACCTATTTTCCTATGTCAGTAGAGGAAGTTGCTATGACCCATATAATTTCCATATTTTCCTTGAAAAATTCCTATATTTATCCTATATTTCACATACAAGATATACCTATATTCTTATACATGTATTTTGAGTAGAGTTGAGTTTGCTATGACCCATGAAGTAAACTCTTGGTTTGATCTATGATCAAAGGTCAAGGTCATACTGTATTAGTGGAATCATTTGCTGGTACTATCACAGTTTTATAAAAGTATAAAATAAATAAAATACATAAAACACATTAAAATATACTCTTTAACATTGTTTTCACAGGTACATGTTCCTCTTCCAGATGCCATTTTTACCAGAGTTCATTCTAGAACATGATGACTTGTCAATGTTTGATGCTATGATGCGAAAAAAGCAAATTAAAACAATCACACCAGATGATGTAGAGGCTTACAAATATGCCTTCTCCCGACCAGGTAAATTATTCACTGTGGCGTATCATGTGATACGCAAATAATATGCTCCACGAGAATCCCCTTTGTTTAAACCAAATAAATACTGTCTAAATCTACTTTATATGAATTTATTTTAGGCCTATCATATAGTCATTATTATTAATCATATGATGGTAATTTATTCTGGTCAAGAATAGACGTATATTTGGAGAACAATTAAACAGAAACATGTGGTGAGCATTGAAAAATTTCTGTTCAAGTTTTCTTCGAATACATGTCTATTCTTGACCAGAATAGATAACCATCATATCATTGGTGATAATGACCATATGATAGGCCTAAAGTAAAATCATATGAAGAAGATTTAAACAGTATTTACTTGGTTTAATCCCATGGAACATATCATTTGCGTATCACGTGATACGCCACGTACAGTGTTATTGCTATTCTGCTACTGTACACTTTACTGTATGTGTACTTTGTAGCACAGTCAAATTTTAGCAGAAATTGGCCAAGACTGGGCGAATTAATATCTTAGCATAATAAGGATTAGTGCACTTTACTCTAGATATTACAGGTACATACTTTTATGCATAGTTTTGAATTAGTGCATTCTTATCAGCGCTAACTCTGCAATGATATACATGTATGACTTCTGCTAAACAAGAGGCCCAAGGGGGCCACATCGCTCACCTGAGTTGCAAACAAAAGAATGATAGTAGACAATTTGGTGGAGGTCCTTGAGTTTTTGCTTCCTTTAAGGTTTTGTGTAATTATGAGCATCAGATTTGGAGATGTCAGAAATGCACCAGCCAATCAGAGCCCTCGGTGGCCATATTTGTGAGCCAATCAGCACAAAAAACACAAATTTTGTAGAGGATCATGAGTACTTAATTGCTTCCTGTAAAATTCAGTGGTTGCAGATCTGAAGTCGAAAACAGAGCCCTTGGCGGCCAAATTTGTTGACCATTCGGCATGAAAAACACAAATTTGGTAGAAGACCTTGCTTCATGTAAGGTTTCTCGAAATTCTGTGCAGCAGTTGCAGAGGAGAAGTGGAAAATGTGTCAGCCAATCAGAGCCCTGCATGGCCATATTTGTCGACAGATCAGCACGAAAAACACAAACTTGGTAGAGGATCTTCAGTACTTGCTTCATGTAATGTTTTTTGCCGGACGGACGGCACGCTATGACAATAGCTTGATCACTTGAGCTTCGCTCAGATGAGCTGAAAAGTTTACGTTCAGTATGTTTTGCCATCTTAATCTTAATTTCTCTAGTGTCATTTGCTTAAATTGTTAATCACTTCACTAAACTGAAACTAACTGACAAATTCATAATTATAAGTGTATTTTCTGATGCAGCACTTAAACATTTTCTGAAATTTCTTCAGGTGGAGGATTAAACCAGCCAATCAACTATTACCGTGCTCTGTTCCATCAAAGTCCTGAAAAAGCAAAGCTACTTATGAAGAAGATAAACGTACCTACCCTGGTCGTTTGGGGTAAAAAGGACCATGCATTAAGAAGTCAATTAGCGGAGAATGCCAGAGAATTTTTCCCTAATCTTACAGTGAAGTATGTAGAGAACGCAACTCACTGGGTACAGTTGGATGAACCTGAGGAAACTAATAAACACATACGGCAGTTCTTGGACAAGTCATCATAGTGTAGACTTTGTTAATGATGTGATGTCATAGCTTTTGGAAAAATCAATGCAGTAAAAAGCTAAAAACTAAAGTTGTTGATGAGAATTCTGTCAAGTTATATTACAGTTACAATCATTTATTGTTTATCGTGCATGCTTCATCATAATCATTCTTCAGCTGATGTTTTAGTTTATATGGAACGACAATTAAACGATGTCAAATCATATCTTACGTATGTGAATTTTGAAAAAGCAAGATTTTTGTTTTGTTTTGCACAAATGTCCATCGTCGGAAACCCACGCTCAGTCATGCAAGCTCACCTCCCATGAGTCATAACGGCAGAATTTTTTGCTGGATAGCATTACAAAAATCTAATGCGAGTACTTGTCAGTGAATGTGTTATTGATAGAAAAAGTATGATCTTTTTCCTTGTCAAAAATTTTCCATTTCTTCGAGTTGAATCATTGATCAAGTAACAGCTATAATTTTGCAGATTTTGATATCATGTATTTGTTTATGATGTGTTCAAGTTAGGTACATGAAGCTGTTGTAAGGTTATGTGAGGTTTTGTGTGTTGGTGCGTCATACTTTTGTATACAGCCTAGATGGCACAGTTTTGATTGGATCTTAATCAAACTACATACACTTACTGCTCATGTTAAGAGGAGTAAGCATATTGATTTTCAAGGTTATAGGTAAAAGGTCAAGGTCGCAAACTGGAAATGGTCAAAATCCTTGTATACAACCTAGTGGGCACAGTTTTGATTGGAGGTTGATTAAACCTCATACATTTATTGTTTATGTCAAGAGGGAGAACTATATTGATTTTCTAGGTCAAAGGTCATTGTAACAGATTCGAAATGGTCCTTGTATACAGCCTAGAGGGCAGTTTTAATCAGAGCTTGACCAAACTACTTCCACTTATTGCCCATGTCAAGAGGAAGAAGCCTATTGATTTTCAAGGTCAGGTCAAAGGTCAAGCTCACAGATTGGAAATGGCAAAAACCTTGTATACAGCCTAGAGGGCACAGTTTTGATTGGAGCTTTACCAAACTTCATACACTCATTGCTTATGACAAACAGAATAACCCTATTGGGTTCTTAAGGTCAAAGGTCAAGCTCACAGATTGTAAAAACCTTGTATACAGCCTAGAGGGCACAGTTTTAATTGGAGCTTGATGAAACTTAATTTACTTCTTGCTTATGATGAGGAAGAATCCTATTGATGTTCAATGTCAAAGCTCAAGGTCACAGATGAGAAGTTGTTAAAATCCTTGTATACAGACTACAGGGTACATTGATTCTCGTATGCCTTGTGAAGGGATGCTACGCTTTGTGTTGCCTAGGTTCTAATTTTACTAATATCTGCTCCTCGGTACTTGGTGCGCTCTGTGTTTTCATTGAGAACTATTTGCTATAACAGTCTATATATCCAGCCAACTAAAGACATATATGGCTGAATCTTTCCAGAAAAAAAATTCAAGTTTAAATGTAGGTAAAGGTTGTAATGTCAAAAGACATGCAGGTACTAACATGAAATCTCAGACCAAAGATAAAATAAATATGAAATATCCAAGTTATATCCTTCACTTGTCAATCAATTTACTTGTACATGTAGTACAAGATTTGTTTAAAAGTAGGTTAAAGTTCTAGGTCTTCAAAGGCAGTCTCATCTGATACATGGAATATACATGAATATAATATCATGACCATAATCATTACACTTACTATTAAAAAACAAATAGTCCTAAGTGCAAAGTCAAGGTCACCAGACCAAAATTCATTGTAAAATAAATAACTCTGTGTGCATATAGTGGTATTTACTTAAGTTTGTAAGTTGCATGTACTAAATAAAAATACAGTAATCTGCATGCATAAGTTTGTCAATTTTGCATGCAAATTAGAAACTGTTTCTCAGTTGTACACCCAGATTAGTTACTTGTTTTGTAATGCACCAACATAGCTGTGCAAGTTAATATCCTTTGTGCACAAGTTTGTAATACATGTAGTAACTTATGCAAGAATATCAATTATTTGCACACACAGTAGACTCAGTGATCACAGGTAAAATACTTTTGCTTGCAAGAATTTAGAAACTTCTCATGCACACAAGTTATTTTTCCTGCATGCAAATTTTTAAGTGTGCACTCGTGTTAGTATTGTGCTCAAGTTATTTTCACTGTCTAAACCTTGGGCTTTGTTAGATTTCAATGATATCCATTGTACATACATATATATGATTCTACCCCCCCCCCCTTCCTTCCCACAAAGTTTGGGGGGGGGGGCTATATTTAAGCAAATATCTCTTCAGGTATATGTGGTAGGGCTTTCATATTTCATTCATACTTTTACTATAACAAGTGCTACATTTTGATTCCAAGACATTTGACCTAGTTACCTTGACCTTGAACTTTGACTTTATAGTAATTAATATTTTGGTTAAGATGTTCTTAAATCGGAGAGCTTTCATATTTCATACACACATTCACCATCAATTCATCAAAGTCCTTAATATGTATTGTCATTTATTTCCATTATTTTCAGATTCATACACCATTAAATGTCAAAGATATGAGGAACTTAGAGGTCCCATCTATTTAAGTAACATTTGAAAATAAAAAGGGGGTATAGTAAGTAAGTAAGTAAGTAAGTAAGTAATATTTAAATAAATATTACTTACTTACTTACTTACTTACTATTTGAAAATTAAAAGGGGGTATATCTTTATAGATTCAAAGTAGACTTTATTTGTACATTTTATAATGAAATATGAATTTTTTACATAAAATCATGATTTAAGTAATTATATTTGAGAATTTCATATTTCAAGCGATAAAACGGGCAATAAGCGATGTTTTTATTGTACATGGTTTCTATATATCTCATTACAACTCAAGAAATGAAAGGGGGCATAGATTTAATAGTTTTAAAAACATAACAGATATAATATTCAAGTGAAAAAGAGGCTATACAGTGCTTTTATCGTCATTTTTCTGTAGTTTTGGACTACTTGTTGTCAAGGGCAATTCCATGGTATCACCAAAATTAACAACTTTTAAATTTCCCGCCTTTTTATTTTTTTTTAACTGTGCCAATATGATCCCTAGTATAAAAGGAAAGGTGTTCCGAATGCTCGTAGTCTGAACTGCCTGTGTTCGAAGTTCAGTATCTAGATCTGTCGAAGAAAAGATGAGGAGACTGATAGAAAGGACGGTTGGATTTTGTATCACTTTATTTTACTCAAGTGTTGTGGTATTGTCGTATTTAATTCATCCTGTTCGTTTCGTCAAAGGACTGTTCAACAGGAAAAAACGAGATGTGGTGCCAAAATGTCTAAATGACCCAAAACTTGGCACACATGGATACATTCATTTAGAGGTATGCATTGATTTTATAAACAGAGTTACCCTCATTTATTTATTGTAATTTATACAGCTTTATAGTTCTGCATATTTGCTACATACCACTGGAAGAGTGGGAGTGATGAATTTTGTAAAAGGGGGGGGGGTATATTTTAGCCAAAAAAAAAACCTAAAATTTTAGTTATAATATTATAGTTAGCCTAGTAGGCTAATTGATCACTGTCTGCACTGCTCACTTCAGAAATCTAAACAGTTAAGTTTTTTCTTCTTTTTCGGCTTGAAATTCATATAGGTGCATGGTATAATAGACCTTGAACTTTCTTAACGAACAGTATAAGGTATATGTTTATAAATGCAACCAATACACTCACAAAGACAGATAAAGTATTCGATGTTCATTGTAGAGTGACGTCGCGCAGGATCTATGAAGAATGTCAACTCGAGTGAGATATCAGATAATAGAAAACTTTGTGTACCGGTATACATGTACCGCGGTAATAATAAGTTGTACAATTTGGAAGTTTTTTATGCCCCTGTATAAATCAGAGATACGGGGGCATAAATTTAGTTTTTGGCATGCATGTCCATTGTCCACAAAAACTTAAATCCTGGCCACAACTTTTGAATGGTAAGTGATAGGTATTCAGTGATCGGGATAGGCAATCAGGTGAATGTGACAATGACCCCGTATCCTGGAACATCAAATTGTGCCATTTACAAAATGAATGCGCCATTGTTGAAAATGAATGTGCCATGAGCAATTTGCAAACAAAAAAGAAGCAAGAAAATATAAAGATCTGCATCACCCACAGCTCCAAATGTCTAGACAGACTTTTCATGGGAAATAGGGGGACGCATTTGACCAAAACAGTCTCAAAAGTCAAAAGATTGTCTTAAAGATTCTATCTATCTCTCGTTACTGTTCGCCCTCTCTCGAGTACTCTGAACAGGGTGCGCTGCTATTAAAATACAGATAAACAGTCAGGGGTGCTACTTCAACAAGTAATTAATAAATTACTTCTACAAGTAATTATCAAATGTACCCATGATTTCACATAAAAAGTTAAATAATGTCTTATTTCCTATGACAAGTAAGAAAGTACAGCAGTATAAGGCAAGATCACTTCCATTATTTTCAAAAGGAAATAACTTTCTCAGAAGAAACTGTTTGAGTTAAGATAGATAGCCGAAATTGTAGCCGAATTTCACTTAAAAAGTTGAAAATTTGTGCAAGTTTGTAACCTTGTGGATTTTTAAACAGAATTTTCATCTCAATAGCAATAATTTTTCCTGTAAATTCAGACTTTCCTTTTCAAAATAAACTTTAAATATCATTTACGATAATTGCTTAAAGCTTTACTCCTTTCATTTAAAGATAAGCCCCTTTCAATAAATATTACTTAAATAAGTAATTTTAAGGGAATGGTTTTACCTTGATATTTCTGTTACTGAAGCAATTATTACTGATATGAGTAGCCATTATAACAATTAAAAGCTTGAGAACTTTAAATGTGTATGCTACAATCATTACAAACCATCCATTGCCTTACTTTTTATGTATATTACTTGTATAAGTAATATGTTGCATGGACATCGCAAGTAAATCAGTTACTTTTAGAAGTAATTATTTTAGAAGGCAGAATTAGAAAGTTACTTAAAAAGGTAATTTTTTAAATTACTTGTTTAAGTAGCACCTCTGACTGATAAAAAGTAAAAATGATAGTTGAAAATTTCAAAGGCGTGAAAAGTTCGATAGGATTAAGGTGTTAGAAGAAGTAAAAGTTCTGAAGAACAGTATTCACAATTAAAAGATAAAAGCCAAGATATCTAAGGTCTGAGGTGATTCAGTTTGCTCACTTCCACTTTGAATTGTTCAACATTTGGAAGTGAAGCAACACTGCTCGGCAGTTTGTTCCACTGAACTATTGTGAGAGGGAAATTCATTGCATTCTTTGATCCTGAATTTATAATTCAAAAATTTCCTGAACCCCCCCCCCCCCCCAAAAAAAAAAAACTGCACACAAACTCTGCTGTAAATTCATATCATGCCCTTACGGGCCCTTCTTTAGGTAATAAAGCATATCTTATCTTATCTTATCTTATCTAATTGTAGTAACCCCCCCCCCCCCCCAAAAAAAAAAAACTGCACACAAACTCTGCTGTAAATTGTAGTAACCTACAGTACATCCAAATCTATTGACAATACTTTGTATGAAATTTGCGTTTTGTGAACAATAAGTCCACAATTCATCTTAACTGGTGAATACATACATGTATAAATTAAGTTTTGAAATAGGGATTGTTCTATGTTGCAGTAGGTAATGATGGTGTTTTGAATAAATGACACTTTCAAATTACTGTCTGGTGTATCAATTGATACGAAAAGTAAACAAATTAAATTGCATGCTGAACTTTAAATAAGTGAATATAGTGAAGTCATCACCACGTTGAATAAAAGAACAGAAGATTTCCACAATTTGTTTAAAAATCAAATGTGCAACATTGGCACACTAAGTAAAATTTAAATGTGCCATTTCAGAATTGATTGTAACTATGGCGCAGGGCGCATGCTAAATATATCCCAATCACTGGGTATTTCATATTTCACATGTGTATGACTTGTTACAAAATATTTCCATCCATGGATACCAATTAAAATTTTGACCTTGACATCGAAGAATGACATACTTTTGAAAAATGTTAACCTCTGCCATAAATTTTGAATTGTGAGTGAGTCAGTGATAGCTGGGCTTTCATATTTCACATGTGTACATCTGTATTTCTTGTGACAAGGCCTTTTGCTTGATACTAAAATTTTTCATCTAGTGACCTTGAATTTGGAGATTGACCTACTTTGGAAAACATTAACCTTTGCCATAACTTTTGAATGGTAAGTGATTTCACATGTGTATACCTTGTGACAAGACATTTCCATGGATACCAAAATTTTCTACCTTGTGACCTTGACCGTGGAAATTAACTTACTTTCAGAAATTTTAAATGTTTAACTTTGGCCATAATTTTTGAATGGTAAGTGATATGTCTTCATATTTCACATGCGTATTACTTGACAAGTTGTGACAAGTCCTTTCCATGGATACCAAATTTTTTTTTTACTTTATGACCTTGACCTTTGAAATTGCCCTACTTTTGAAAACTTTAACCTTGGCCATAACTTTTGATTGTTAAGTAATAGGGCTTTCATATTTCACATTTGTATCCCTTGTGTCAACACCTTTCCATGGATACCAAAACTTTTTACATTGATGCCTTTACCTCAGAGTATATATTATTTTTTTTCATTAGATCTGTTTACTATCAACATCAACACATGTTTTTTTTTAATTTATTTTCCTCCTCCTACATTTACATGTAGTATGCATGTGTTTGATACATCATACGGTATAAACAGATGAAATACAGCATTCTTTCTAATTCGATGCAGTTGAGTTGGCAACAGTATCTTGTTACTGTTCTTGTAAGATATACATGAGTCGACAAAGGAAGGGATTGGTGAAATAAGGACAGAGTTGGCTAAAAAACAAAATAATGAATATCATTATTATCTTGCCCTATGAATCAAAGATTAAGGGGCATTATGTAGTTTTCAGTCTGTTTGTCCCTCGGTTGGTTTAAAGAATTAAGAATTAAACCTTACTTACAATGTTTGAGTGGTACCTGTAATGAATACTAGGACATGATGATGTTGTACTCCTTCAGTCTCCTTGTGACATAAGATTTTTCTTTTGGTACCAAAAATTATGAACTTGATCTTGACATTGGGTTTTTATCTACTTTTGAAAAACTAATAAACTGGCCATTACATCATTTGAAAGGTAACTAATAAGACTTTCATATGTCATATGTGTATCTTTTGCATTAGAATCAGTCCACTATGTTTGACCTTGTGACCTTGACCTTTGAGTTTGACCCACTTCTAAAAACTTTTACTATTGCCTCATACATGTAAATATATGCAGCTATATATATATCGAAAATTTTTAAGTTCAGATGCACTCAGTTATGAAAAATGTATGCATACATTTTCTTCATTTTGAGTGCATAACTCATAATAATCAGTTATTAGCTTCTGCATTTGTAATATATTAGTGATGTTTTTAATTAACATTGAGATACTTTAGTAGAGGAATTAATAATAGCTTCCTCTGTAACCCCCCCCCCCCTCCTTTTCAGAATAAAAAAAGCATTTAAAAATAATCCCTATTACTAAAAGCACATCGTACAGCGAACTTGCATTGACCCCAGGGATTACTCATAATGTACTGAGGTAGTGAATGATAATTTTCAAGCTTGTTTATCTGAAATCTGATAACACAACAGCTGTATTCTGTGTAAAAACCCTCTGGCTCATACATTTGTACTTTTAAAAGCATTATAACTACTTACATATGAACATGTAACAATTGTTATAATATGATTCAACAAGTGTTTCCCAGAATGTGTGGGTGTTAGTAACACCAATCCCCCTTTCTTTGTTTATTTTTTAGCTCTTCTGAGCCAAAATTTAGGTTGAAATGCACTTTACATGTGTCACTCCTCATTCTGGAGCTTAGAAATAAGTTTTGTTTATATAGCTGCCATTTCTATATATACCTTTATCATGTTTATGACTGTCTGTCTGTCTGATTGTCTGTGCATTCCTCTGTCAATTTATTTATCTGTATCGTTATAATAATAAATATGAGTATACTATATTGCCAGTCTGTCCATTTTTATGCCCCCAGGAATCAAGGATTCACGGGCATATAGTTTTTGGCCTGTCCGTCTGTCTGAAAAAATTTAACATTGATCATAATCTTTAGCTCGCCGGGACGAATGTCCGGAGAGCTATTGTCATACCCCCGGTGTCGGCGTCTGCGTTGGCGTCTGCGTTGGCGTCGGCGTGCGCGTGCACAAAAACTTTAACCTTGCTTATAACTTTTAAACCAATACAGATTGGGCTTTCATATTTCACATGTGCATTCCTTGTGACAAGACCTTTCCATGGATACCAAAATTTTTGACCTTGTGACCTTGACCTTGGAGATTGACCTACTTTTGAAAAACTTTAACCTTGGCCATATTTTTTGAATGGTAAGTGATAGGGCTTTGATATTTCACATGTGTATTCCTTGTGACAAGACGTTTCCATGGATACCAAAATTTTTGACCTTGTGACCTTGACCTTGGAGATGATTGACCTACTTTTGAAAAATTGAACCTTGGCCATATTTTTTGATTGGTAAGTGATAGGGCTTTGATATTTCACATGTGCATTCCTTGTGATAAGACCTTTCATGCCATACCATAAATTTTGACCTAGTGACCTTGACCTTAAAATTTTACCTACTTTTCAAAAACTACAACTTGGGCCATATTTTTTGAATGGTAAGTGATAGGGCTTTGATATTTCACATGTGCATTCCTTGTGATAAGACCTTTCATGCCGTACCATAAATTTTGACCTAGTGACCTTGACCTTGAAATTTTACCTACTTTTCAAAAACTTTAACTTGTTAATCAGAGGAGTTATTTATTGTTGTTGTTGCAATTTACATATGGTTGCCACCGGCGAGCTATGTTGTCATTCTGACAAGTCTGGTTTAATAGTAAGTGATAGGGCTTTCATATTTTACATTCGTATTCCTTGTGACAAGACCTTTCCATTGATACAAAAAGTTTTGACCCCGTGACCTTGACCTTTGACCTACTTTTCAAAAATTT
This sequence comes from Pinctada fucata, assembly GCA_028142955.1. Lineage (NCBI taxonomy): Eukaryota > Metazoa > Mollusca > Bivalvia > Pterioida > Pteriidae > Pinctada > Pinctada fucata. Next base: position 14,863,423 of record AP027104.1, read on the forward strand.
TAACATTAGGCATAACTTTTGAATGGTAAGTGATAGGGCTTTCATATTTCACATTTGTATTCCTTGTGACAAGACCTTTCCATTGATACAAAAAGTTTTGACCTTAAGAACTTTGACCTACTTTTCAAAAACTTTAACAATGATTGGGCATAACTTTTGAATGGTAAGTGATAGGGCTTTCATATTTCACATGTATATTTCTTGTGACAAGACCTTTCCATTGATACAAAAAGTTTTGACCTTGTGACCTTGACCTTTGACCTACTTTTCAAAAACTTTAACATTGGGCATAACTTTTGAATGGTAAGTGATAGGGCTTTCATATTTCACAGGTGTATTCCTTGTGACAAGACCTCTCCATTGATACCAACATTTTTGACCTCATGACCTTGACCTTTACCTTTGACCTACTTTTTCAAAACTTGAACATTGGGCATAACTTTTGAATGGAAGGTGATAGAGCTGTCATATTTCACATGCGTATTCCTTGTGACAAGACCTTTCCATTGATACCAAAAGTTTTGACATTTGTGACCTTGACATTGACCTTTGACTTACTTTTCAAAAATTTTAACATTAGGTATAACTTTTGAATGGTAAGTGATGGCTTTCATATTTCACATGTGTATTTCTTGTGACAAGACCTTTCTATTGATATCATTTTTTTTAAACCTTGACTTTGACCTTTGACCTACTGTACAAAAACTTTAAAATTGGGCATAACTTTTGAATGGTAAGTGATATGTTTTTCATATTTCACATGTGTATTACTTGTCACAAGATTTTTCCATTGATACCAACATTTTTAAACCCAGTGACCCTGACCTTGACCTTTCACATATGATACTTAACAGACAATGGTGTTTATACTAACGAAGATGCCACTGGGGGCATTCTTGTTTCACAGACACAGGCTTTATTTCTTATGATAATTTTTAATATATTTATAAACATGTACATGTCATTTTAATTGAAGATACTATTTTATACTATGTTCTGTAGTTGTTGAAAATGGCCATTTGTATTTAGATAACCTCTCTGATTGGTTGATTGGCATTCGGTATGACTTAAGATGAAATAATGTACAAGCTACGTATGTCTGTTATGATCAGGATAATTTCTTTGATTTGTTTTGTAGGATGTAAGAATACACTATGTAGCCAATGGAGAGGAAGGAAAACCGCTGATGTTGTTTGTACATGGCTTCCCAGAATTTTGGTATTCGTGGAGATTCCAACTACGGGAATTTTCCAAAGACTACAGGTTAATATGATAGGGGAAAATGAAGGGAATGAGTAATTAGGCTAAAAAATCAAAGTCAGGGTTTTTTGTATGAACTTATAAAATGATTATCAAAATAGATTTTCGACTGAATTTAAAGTTGGCGCTTCTTGAAAAAAACCTCAATTAGCAAGTGAGCTAATTCACAACATTTATAATATTCAGATTTCTATACTTAAAATTTTGTTAATGCCTGGTAGCATTTTCCTATTATTTCTTGTAGGAAAATACGAAAGTCCAACATTACGATTGTCTGACATTTAGCAAAGTTGAATGAGCTTTACTTTGCTGTGATGACAACTTGACTGATATGACATTACTTTGCAAAAAGCTGTCAAATGGTGTCATATCAGACCTTTGCCTTTGAAAACGTGTTATACAAAATAGTCCATTAAACATGTTTAAGCTATGGATGAATTTTCCTTATAAAGTTCAATATTTCAGGGTGGTTGCTATGGATATGAGAGGCTACTCAGATTCAGACAAACCAAAGGGCATATCAAATTACACATCAGATAAAATAGCTGCTGATATCAAACAACTTGTTTCTGCACTAGGTAAGATACAGCATACAAGGTTTTTCTAGTCCCTCTTGATACTAGTATGAGCGGAGATGACATGGTTTTGGCTGAGTAACCTCAACTTTTGACCATGACCGTCAAGCATTTTTTTGGATGATGTTTTTTTTTACAAGTGAACACCCATCCAGATGTCCAGCAAGCTTTAACATATTTTCAATGTTTAAACAGCATACGTATAATCAGTCTTTTTGTTTAGTAACAACTCTGTGTTACCATAGTGACCATATTTTAGAAGCACTGTAGGTGTACTTATTTTAGCGGAATTCATAATTTAGCAGAGTTGGCATTGTTAAGAGTCGGAGCTTCTCATGAAGACTGCACTTAGTATTTAGTCTGCCCTATATAATAATGGAGAATGAGTCAAGTGTGCCAATCCATGATTAAGCTTTTATGTCCATTTGCTCAATTTTGCCCCATGATTTGGTAATGCTAAAATGAGTACACATACAGCTTATATTAACAACTCTATAATATAGATTTATATCTGAATTTTGGTTATTTATTAGGATACAGTGACTGTGTACTAGTAGGACATGACTGGGGTGGTAGTATCGTATATACAGTAACCATCATGTATCCTGAGGTCGTCAAAAAGCTAATCGTCCTGAACGCCCCTCATCCTGGTGCCTTCAAAAAATACATGCAGACGTCATGGACACAGTTCAAAAAATCTTGGTAAATAACAATTTTTTAGAAAAACATGGACTTTTAACATCATTTCTTTGTTAACATCAAGCTTAATGAGTAATTTTAATTCTAAATAAATTATGAGCTGAAATTGGTAATACATTTTAAAGGATATAATTTATCCTAGGCGCTGTCTCTGTTGCAATATCAAGCAACACTTTAATTCCGTTAATGAACTCAAGATTAAATTCCTAAAATTTATAAATCAATTAGCTGGTGAAAATTTTGGGCATCAAACTTTGTACATTCTCTACCAAGAGTTTTGTATGCTTACGTATCTTGTTGTTTGGAAGATGATTAATTGATTTTTACAAATAGCAAGAAACCCTGACTACTGAATATGTGATAACTATTAGTCTCCTACAAGGAATGCTGGAGGGATATTACAGTTTCCATTCTGTCTGTCTTTCATTCCACCATAGTTTTCATACTTTTTTGTCATTTGTTGAGATATTGTGCTTAGATTTGGTCTGCTAGTACATTAATTATTATAAGCTGATCAAATTTAAGTTTTATCAATTGAAACATTCTAAACAGAGTGAATGTACTTAAACTTGTTATGCTGGTAAGGTAATTATGTTGCTCTGCAACTTGTTAGTCCCCTACCGGCAACGCCGAAGGGGACTCTTAGTTTCCTCTCGGTCTGTCTGTCTGTCTGTCCGTCCGTCTGTCCCATTTTCAGTTTTCCGGACTTTTTTTTCGCTGTTGTATAAAATATATATATTGAACTCATTTTTGGTATGATGATATATCTCACTGTGATACAGATCAAGTTTGAGTTTGCTTTTGATTGACCTAATTTTACAAGAGTTATGGCCCTTGGACTTAGCAAATTCTATGAAAATTTCAGTTTTCCGGACTTTTTTCCGCTGTTGTTGCACAAATTGAACTCATTTGTGGTATGTGGATATATCTCAATGTGATACAGATCAAGTTTGAGTTTGCTTTAGATTGACCTATTTTTACAAGAGTTATGGCCCTTGGACTTAGCAAATTTTATGAAAATTTCATTTTTCTGGAATTTTCTTTGGTTCTATTGCAAATAATGCACTGATTTTTGGTAAATGATTACATCTTAGTGTGATACAGACCAACTTTGAGTTTTGTTTCCATTTGGCCTATTTTTACAAGAGTTATGGCCCTTGGACTTAGCAAATTTCATGAAATTTTCAGTTTTCCGGACTTTTTCATGCCTGTTATTGCAGATAATGAACTGATTTTTGTATGTGAATACATTATAGTGTGATGTAGATCAAGTTTGAGTTTACTTTAGAGTGACTAATTTTCACAAGAGTTATGGCCCTTGGATTTTATTTTAGCAAATTTCGTGTATTCAGTTTCCCAGACTTTCCTTGGCTGTTGTTGCAGATGATGAACTGATGAACATGCAGAGATGCAAGACATAATTTTATGCCGCCGGTAGGGGACTTATATCGCACAGCGATCATTGCATTTTTGAATATAACTTCCTTAGTTATGTTACTTCTTTTTAATTGAAAGGTTGAGATCGTAATAAGGCTTTTATAATGATTCTTTCAATATTGATGTTGACCAGAAAAGTATGTCAAACATTACTTGACAGATGATCAGATCTCTTGTAGTATATGTAGGATTCTATTTATTAAATGATGGGTCCATTTTCTAGGTACATGTTCCTGTTCCAAATGCCATGCTTGCCGGAGTTTGTGTTTAAACATGATGATTATTCTGTGTTAGAGCGAATGATGACTTCAAAGGAAATCAAGACAATCACACCCGAGGATGTAGAGGCCTATAAATATGCCTTCTCCAGGCCAGGTAAAATGTTATAGTTTCTCACTGTAAACATAACAGAATAAGAAAGAGGGGGAAATCATCAAAGACAAGTCTTTCTTTGAAAGATATGAATAGAATATGAAAGTCTTTCTTTGAAAGGTATGAAACACTCGAGAGTACACGTAAAGCAAAGATACATGTTGAACTATGGCCCTTAGAGAGATCACCAAATGTCTGGCATTAGACCTGTTTTAAGGGCAGTTCTAGTTTCAAGTTTCGAAAATAAATGATATTGGAAACCTTAGTCTGAATTTTAAATTTTTGGTGACTTCTGAATTTTTACTGCGGAAACTTGAAATATTTGTTCAGGCTCATACACAATCAACAGCATGTACAGAGGGCTCCACTTAATCTGATACTGTAAACATGGTTTTCGTGGGGGAGGGGGGGAATTTCGGGAATATAACATAAAGATGTTATGCTTGGAAATTTTATCAATATAAACATTTCTTGTCCTTGTAAGAATGCAGCAGGATTATTTTTGAGTGGGGGAATTTGTCGCAAATTCTTTTGTTTTGCGAAATTTGAAAAATTTACCCCATATGAAAATTTCCACATTCACAGTACCTGATACTCCTCTTAGTCTGATATGATCTCAAACACAAAACCATTTCCTTTGTAACTTATATAAAACTATAAAACACTCCTCTTCATCTGATATGAATTATCTAAAATCTTAAAAGAACTCTAAGACTTCTTTATCTGATAGGATTTTCCATCAAGTATGATATTGCATCATTTTCGAAGTACTATCACAGCGAAATCCCAGAAACTTTTATTCCCCACCTTACACTACACAAAATTGCATGAAAATAGCAATTTGCACTCAGTTCAGGTAGATCATCAAGTTTGAGATGGATTTCAGAGTAAATAGTAGGAATATTTCATGTCTTTCCATGTAATTTTATACCCCCTGATAATCTGATACTCCTGATAATCTGATACTCCTGATCATCTGATACTCCTGTTAATCTGATACAAAGTAGATACACAAAATTCATAAAATCAAACTAGAGGGCGCTATTAAAATTTATTTAGCTGTGCTGAATATCACTTTGGCTTGAAGTACCACTAATGAGGATTTACCATCTGAGACACGTCTCTGGTGCTTTAAAATTGGTTTGAAAGTTCAAGAAGATATCAAGTTGGAACACTTCAATTTTCCTGTTAATTTGATAACGTTCCGACAAATTGACCATCAGATTAACAGGAGTCCTCTTTATTTACATGTATCTTTCTTGATGTTTGACTGAAATTTTGACAATGTACCGGTACTTTGTTAAGGAATACATCTTCAACCAGCAGAGCAGTTTTTACCCACAAGAATTACTACGGAGAAGACATCTTGTAATGTTGAGAAACTTTTGCCTAATCCCATTTCTATTTATGATATAATGAAATAAAATATGTTTAAACTAAATTACAAAACATGTCCAGGAATGATATCAAATGCATTTTGCATGGAATTTGTACAGAAGAAAAGATGATAGTGTACACAGGGTTTACAGTATTACTATGTACATGTAATACCATTCATTTATGTTGCAACAGGAATAAGAATTTGTTATTTGTTACTAATGGACTTTATAAGGACAGATCTGACTATTTGTTTTTCTCTTTTTGGCCAGATTGCAAAGCGATTCCTGTCTATAGATTGACGATGTCCGTCCGTCTGCCATCAACATTTTGGTTAAAGTTTCTGGTTGAAGCAAAATCTAAGGAACTGTATGCAGTAGGAACTGTATATTTTACATGTAGCTTGCCCATAACAAAACCTTTCAATTTATGCCGTAACATTTGACCTAGTGACCTTGACCTTGGACTTTGACCTAAATACAGATTTTGGTTAAAGTTTCTTGTTGAAGCAAAATCTAAGGAACTATATGCAGTAGAAACTTTATATTATACATGTAGCTTGCCCATGACAAGACCTTTCAATTTATGTCGTAATATTTCACCTTGTAACCTTGACCCAGTTAGTGACAAAAACTTACTTTGCAATCCAGCCGTACCGTCTTTAGCGGTGTATTTTCTATTTTTATTATTAGTCTTTTGATACTGAACATTTGCAAGCCATTATAAAAGCCTGCCAAGAATTATTATATTAACCGAATTTTAATTAGATTGAGCCTGCACAACACTACTTATACAAAGGAAGGAAATCTGATGAATGTAACAAATTATTCTGTGTAGGGAGGGGAAGTAACTTGCAATTTATCATAATACTATGATTGTGCTACTGCAAATAAGGGGGATATATAAAAGAAATATTTCTGTGTATAAAGGAAGGAAATCTTATGGATATAACATATCATTTCTGTGTAGGGAGGGGAAGTAACTTGCAATCTATCAGAATATTATTATTGTGCTGTAATTTGTTATATATAAAAGGAGTATTGTAAAAACAATATGCCAGTTTCTGTGTACAAGGAAGGAACCTGGAGAGGGGAAGGAACTTGTAATCTAACATGGCACTTCTATTATGCTGTTATTAAAAAATAATATCTTATTATGTGTAAACAAGAATTCATTATTTTCTTTTACAAATTTACTTCAGTCTGTTGATACTTAATTAAACTACAAGTCATAACTACACTGTCATATGTACAATTATATTTTTATAAAACTTGATGAAAATAAAACAGAGTGAATAATCAAAGCACTGAAGGTACTGAGTGCGAATAGCCAGAATATGTATCACTTATAATGTATGAAAAAATATTGTGTTTTCAAAGTTATATTTGTTCCTGAACACCTTCGTATGCCAGTTTATGGACGTATAAAGACAGAACTAAAATGCAAATGCATAATGTTGTCGTAATGAATTGAAAGATGATGTCTGACAGTGAACATGAAAATTAAATAACATCACATTAAATCTACCCCTCCCTCCTAAAAGATACAACAATTCAATATGACTATCGATTGATGATTCCATATACAAGGAATGAAGACGAATCTTATTTTCTAATTTGATCCCCACTCTCTCTTGAACCTTTCATGTTCAATGTTAGGTGTGTGCTAAGAATTTGAAGGAAAATTCACTTCTTTTTTAGTATATAAAAACATGACACATCCTAAACAGGAATATTATCATAATTGTTAATATCATATTTCATGATGGAAGTTACTAATTTTTCCGTCGTATACAGATTTTATTTTGTGAAGCGGGGCAAAATAAGCCTACTTGAAGTTAGTTTTACGTTTCGATGATTCAACTTAATATCTTTATCGATAGCACAGTTTCATTTATATATTGTCCACTAAAACAGATAATCACCTGGTAATGGAAAGGGGTTTCCAACACACAGCCTGTGTTCATCTCAGTACATACAGATGCAATTTTTCATTAGGTCATGCATGTACATAACACGACAGCTCGATTCATATAGATATATAATTCAAAGATTCAGACAGTGATCAGACTTTATACCGATCATGACACTGACGCAGTCCCAAGGTACATGTAAACAGAGTAACATCGTTTATACATACTCAGTAGACGGGGCTCCCATGAGTGAAGAAATCAGGCAATCGCTATGTGCTATTCGCACAAAAATGACAGGAAGCCTTAAATTATGCCCCAGGGCTCTCACACCCATTTTGGGACTGGGGCCTTTGAAATTGAGAAAAATAGCAGCATTTTCTCATTAACTAGGAAAATATAGAAAATTAGTTGAGCATGAAAACGACAATTTTTAACTCATTTTGTTGAATTTTCCATGAAGTGTCAAATTGGGAAAAATGGTCAATAATTTGGGAGAAAAGATACTCTTTTGCATTGGGACTGAGGCCGAATATGAGCTGATCGAGAGCCCTATTTCCCTACCATGAAACCACAAGGGGCATGTGGTGTATCAACTCTTTGGCTTTCTGACATCTCTTAAACCTTTAGATGGATTTTAATAAAACTTTGTTTTTCAAAAGACCACAAAATGTATATGCCCATAAAAAAAAGTGGTAATGCTTTTCGAAATGTATGACAGGAGTTATGACTTATGAGTCCTAGGATTAGATTTTTATGATAAGGTAGATTTATCTTGTCTTTGTAAACTTGATACAGTAAAGGATCAAAACTTGTAGGAAAGCATTAAGGATGGGAATGTTTTTCAAAATTTGTCACAGGAGTTATGGTCCTTGGATTTATGTCTTAGCAGATTTCGTAAAACACCTGTGCAGGATTTCAATAGGGGGCAGATATATTTCTTGCATAGGGATTCATCCTTAGTTAATAGCATACTTAGCTATACATCTCGTTGAAATCCATTATATTTCTATTTACTTTAGGAGGTGGATTCACAGGACCTCTCAACTTCTATCGTGCCGCATTCAGGACAGATCCCGCAAGAGCCAAGTTGCTGTTAAAGAAGATAACGACTCCAACCCTGGTCGTTTGGGGACAGAAGGACTTAGCTTTAAACAGTGAATTAGCGGAGAATGGAAGGGATTATATCACTGACCTTACAGTCAAGTATGTAGAGAATGCAAGTCACTGGGTACAAATGGATGAGCCAGAGGAAACCAATAAGTACATACGGGAATTTCTGGAATAAACTTCAATAATGTATTGTTAAAGTTAATTAAATGCCATAATGCATTGTTAAAGTGCTTCTTTAAATAGAGAGTATAATCAAAATCATAATTGTTAATGTAATAATTATAGCTTTAGTCAGTATTTAATTCCACATATACCTCATGTTTAAGCAGCTGTGATTTCTTCATTTTAAGATGCATTGAGTTGATTTGTCTTCCTAGGGTGTTTTGTAAATTTATAAATTCATGGTCATATATCAAGCGATACGCAAATGATATGTTCCATGGGAATCCCCTTTGATTAAACCAGGTATATACTGTCTACTTTATATGATTTTATTTTAGGCCTTCTTGTCAAGAATACCCAGTCTTTCAAAGATTGTATCACTTTATATAACCAGTACCATGAACCAAACTCTTTCCAGATTTTGCAGAACTTTTTATGAGCAACATACCTGTAATGGGTTTTGGTTTTAATTGCGTGTGATAGGTTTGCACAATCCTTATGATAAAACATTACATAATTAGTGTAATAATTTTTTATGTAATAATTTATTTGAAACATTATAGGTTTCAAATGCTGTTTGTAAAAAAACTTAAAACTTGTAATAAAATGACAGCATCCGTCCGTCTGTTCAACATGAATAATTATAAAATACATGTTATTAATATACATCATACTTCCCTCGAACTTGCAAGGATGGTCAAGCATGTTGAGACTCAACACCCAGCAAGGTTGAAGGTCACCATTAGGTCAAGGTCACATACTAAGAGTAAAAATGCAACAGGGAACATATAATACCTGTTTATTAGCAATCTAGTCAATATTTTCAACACTGAACCAGAGTCCACACAATCATAACTGATTTCTGTTCATTTCATGATTATGTATATTTCGCTTGCTTATTGCACTGCCAATGTAAAGCACTGCTGTTCAAGTCACGAGGAATTCCATAAATATTTTAAAACCATTATTTTACAACATTACATACTTCACATATGCTTTTGATATGCATTTTACGATCAAATAGATACTCAGTTCAATGTGTTGTGAGTCTTGTGACAAAATTTCCTATGTAAATCATAATACTATTTCATTATTGATTTGATTGATCAATATTTAATCGTATTACTGTCGTTATCACTAAGCATCTTTTTCAGGTTTAAATTGTTTACAAAGTTTAATTTCTACATTTCATGGTTAAATAAAGAATTAGAAATGGCTTTTGTTTCAATCTAATGCATGGAATTTTCATGATTGTTGTAATGTTATTTTACGCTTATGTTCATTTGGTTCACTTTTGTCTCTTTGTAAAGTCCCCTTCACACTTTCACTGATCGGGCCATGGATAGCTAAGGATCGAGAAAAATTTTACATCCGTAGCTATCCGTAGTTATCCATAGCAATCCGTAGCTCGATCCGGCACTAGTCGTGACAAGTCGTAGCTATCCTTGGCAATCCGTAGCTATCCGGGATGAGACAGAAAATTTTTGAACATGTTCAAAATTTCCCACGACTCCTCTACGGATAGATTTGTTGTAGCGGAGTTGTAGGGGAATCTTAGCAACCCGTAGTAGAGTCGTAGTCATCCGTAGGGGAGTCCTAGTAACCCGTAGCGCATCCGTAGCAATCCGGGACAATTTTTGTGATAAAAATAGCAATACTACTCTGCTACGGATTGCTACGACTCTGCTACAGATTGCTCCGACTCTGTTACGGATTGCTACGACTCACCTACGGGTTGCTACGGATAGCTAATGATTGTGTCTTATATAAACTTCAAATTTATTAGGTTTTTGTTTGTTTTTCGGTCAATATATGAGTTAATACTTCAACTATTCAATTTCAGGTCATGATATAAAGGCATGTATGTATAAAACCTCAAGTCTGTTATAAAACAAGTGAGACCATCTCAATTTGAAAATATTCGGTGTTTTAGTAAATAATTGTGCATAAAAAATGCATAGGAAATTCAAGCCAGTCCTTCCAATCCTTGCTGAAGTCGTAGCTATCCTTGTGCAAATTGTGGCTATCCGTACTCGAGTCGTGGTAATATTTAGCAATCCGTACCTATCCGTACACGTGTTATAGCAATCCGTATCTATCCGTACGCGTGTCGTAGCAATCTGTAGCAATGTCGGGACGATATCCGTAGCAATCCGTAGCTATCCGTACTCGATTCGTATCAACCCGTAGCATTCTGTAGCAATCCGTACTAGAGTCGTAGGTTCATGGTTCATCAAACAATTTGCGTCCTGACTCGCCACGGATAGACCTTTTTTGGAGTCGTGGCTCCATCCGTGAAAGTGTTAAGGGGGCTTAAGGCCATACCTGTTTTTTCTTTATTAAGTATCAGGACAAGTTTCATACAAGCAATGGAAACCTATTCCTCAAAAGTAAACAACAGAGTGACGTGAATATCTTGAGAAAATATCAGAAACAGCCAAGAGAGCAGCATCTCATGGTAGGAAATAAAAGAAAATGACACAATGATCCTTTAGTATCATATTCAGGTTACATAGCCATTGTAATACTAAATACCCAATGAAAATTGTTGAGACTACACTTACGTATTTAAAAAAAAGCGAAAAGTGATGGTAAAATGTGGGATAAGACTTTGTTTTTGCAAACAATTCCCTGAAAACCTACCCAACCGCTGACGCTTAACAAAGATAAAACTTGACATTTTTGCCCACCAATACAATTGACCCTTTCGAACGCGGGAAAAATTTGAGAAATTCCATGACGTCACAATGCAATTTCTATGTTTGACCGAGGTTCGAAGCTTGTTTGTCCGAGGTAAAAGCATTGTGACGTCACGACATTTTGCATTTTCTTTCCCGCAATTGGAAGGGTCAATTATAAACATCATTCTGCTCCAACATAGCATGTACAGTTATGGATGACGTCATTTGATTGTGCTAGTTGGCAAAAACGTACGAAGAGACAAAATTGAACCAAAGGAACATTATCGTGAAAGGGTCTATCGTGTTAGTAGATATATATATTTTATTGTTACAGTTCCAATACCTTATCATTTAATTAGGACCTGAATTATAATGTGAGAGCTTTATCGAAATACATGTAACTTTTTCAAATTTAGTCTATCAAAATTCGTTCTTGTGACATGACCTCTTCTACTTCTCAGTTTACAGATTTTTCATGTACATTCGGATATAGGATCATGAGTATGCCTATGAAATTTGAATTTTTAAGGTCAAAGTTAGGCAAATGATGTTGAAATAACAATACCAATGGTCTGACACATAATTTGAAGTTTTAGAGATAGATCTTACCTATTTCTTATTATAAGGAATTACATGTATGTCTTTAAAATATACCTGAAAAAAATTACAGAATTTTCAATAGCAAAGATGAAGGTCAAACTTTGAAATTATCTGAAGTATAAATACTTTAGTTTGGGTGCAGTAACTCAAGGCAGAGATTATAATGATGCCTATACACTTCTGAATTAAGGTTAAGGTCATATTCCCATAGAACATCAATACTTTTGTTCCAACAAAACAATAGTGAAGTTTTCCAGGAAAAGAAAATAAAGAGGATAGTGTAAAAGTGCATTTCTCTATACACATCAGCCTAAAGCAAAGCCTTTCATGACTTTTACAGGATACTAGTTTCAATATCCATGTCAGATGTTGTTATACACGTATTTGGATGTTTGTAATGGTTTATTATGTAGATGTTTAATTTATATATATGTACATGTACACATGTATGTTATCCTATTTTGAAGTTATATTACAATTTTTACAACGGATTTTACAAAATATACCTTCTTGCTTAATATTATTTATATACATGTATATCCCAAAAAGTAATGTCAACGACAGCAATTCGTTTGCTGCTTGGTGCTTTTCAAATCAGAGTCAAGTTTGTTTCTTAAAGTGAAAACCTTACATGAATGTATTCGATGTATGTATAGATAAAGTTGAGATCCAAGATCAGTATTGTAAAGCAAAGGGAAGGAAGAATGAAGTCTCTTTTGACTGGTTGTCTTGAATTATTTTTCTGTACACTTTTTTCTGTATATGCCAATCTCTTGCCGCAAAGGGAAGGAAGAATGAAGTCTCTTTTGATTGGTTGTCTTGTATTATTTTTCTGTACACTTTTTTCTGTATATGCCAATCTCTTGCCAAAAATTCTTTTTATGCCCCCGGAATCAAAGATTCGGGGGCATATAGTTTTTGGCCTGTCCGTCTGTTTGTCTGTTTGTCTGTTTGTCCGAAAAACTTTAACATTGGACATAACTTTTGAATGGGAAGTGATAGGGCTTTCATATTTCACATGTGTATTCCTTGTGACAAGACCTTTCCATTGATACCAAAATTTTTGACCTCGTGACCTTGACCTTGACCTTTGACCTACTTTTCAAAAACTTTAACATTGGGCATAACTTTTGAATGGTAAATGATAGGGCTTTCATATTTCACATGTGTATTCCTTGTGACAAGACCTTTCCATTGATACCAAAATTTTTGACCTCATGACCTTGACCTTGACCTTTGACCTACTTTTCAAAAAACTTTAACATTGGGCATAACTTTTGAATGGTAAGTGATAGGGCTTTCATATTTCACATGTGTATTCCTTGTGACAAGACCTTTACATTGATACCAAAATTTTGACCTCGTAACCTTGACCTTGACCTTTGACCTTCTTTTCAAAAACTTTAACATTGGGCATAACTTTTGAATGGTAAGTGATAGGGCTTTCATATTTCACATGTGTATTCCTTGTGACAAGACCTTTCCATTGATACCAAAATTTTTGACCTCATGACCTTGACCTTGACCTTTGACCTACTTTTCAAAAAACTTTAACATTGGGCATAACTTTTGAATGGTAAGTGATAGGGCTTTCATATTTCACATGTGTATTCCTTGTGACAAGACCTTTACATTGATACCAAAATTTTGACCTCGTAACCTTGACCTTGACCTTTGACCTTCTTTTCAAAAACTTTAACATTGGGCATAACTTTTGAATGGTAAGTGATAGGGCTTTCATATTTCACATGTGTATTCCTTGTGATAAGACCTTTCCATTGATACCAAAATTTTTGACCTCGTGACCTTGACCTTTGACCTACTTTTCAAAAAACTTTAACATTGGGCATAACTTTTGAATGGGAAGTGATAGGGCTTTCATATTTCACATGTGTATTCCTTGTGACAAGACCTTTCCATTGATACCAAAAATTTTGACCTCGTGTCCTTGACCTTGACCTTTGACCTATTTTTCAAAAACTTTAACATTGGGCATACCTTTTGAATGGTAAATGATAGGGCTTTCATATTTCGCATGCGTATTCCTTGTGACAAGACCTTTCCATTGATACCAAAATTTTTGACCTCGTGACCTTGACCTTTGACCTTTTAACCCAGTGACCTCACATACATGTACTTAACAGAAAATAGTGTTCATACTAACAAAGATGCCACCGGGGGCATTCGTGTTTCACAAACACAGGCTTTATTTACTTTAGATTATTGCATTACTTTAATTTGTTAGAAAATCAGCATTCATGCCTTCCAGATTTAACTGGGAACAAACACCTTATTTTATATTACAAAATATACATGTATGTAAAAAGAAATAATTATGACTTTATACTGATAAACTTTATCATTTTTACATTTATGCATTATACATGTACATGTACTGCTTATTCTATTCTTACTCTCTCTATCACTCTACAAAAAGAAATACATGTATATTATTTACACTTGGCAACCAGTGTTATTGGTAATCATTTTTAATACTTTAAAATAGAAACATTGTTCAAAATTGAATCATATCTGGACAGGAGAATGCACGATTTTAAAGAATTTTAAAAGATCTTCAGTTCAGTTGATTTAAAGTCATTAAGTAATTATAGACTAATTATTATGATACATTTATACATACTGCTGCCTTACTTCAAATTACATATGCATATCTTTTGTGAAAAAAATGCCCTAAAAGATCATGACGTTTAACTAAAGCTATTACGTATGTCTACAAAAATGCAGTGTACACTTCTTATCTGGAAACTTGATTTTTGTATCCAGCACTTTCAACTTATATCAATGTAATCAATTTACAAAAGCAATAAATGTTAAAAAAAAAATATTTGATTTTCTTGAAACTTCATGAATAATTGGTTCAATCGAGACCTGTGTCACTTCAGCTTTAAATTTGAGCTTGGGAGTACCATAGACGATCTATTTATGACAAACTATGTGTTACCTTGGTGATGAAAAATCTGTTTTGTTCCATCTTAACAAAAACAATATTTCTTCTATACAAACAGAGAAATTTGCCTACAATTCAAAGTTTACAGTGGCCATACATGTATTTGTTGGGTCAGATGGAAAAACAAACTTTATAGGGTGCCCTTGATTTCTTGAGCAAGATTTGGTAAATTTGAAAATAAGATGGCAAATGTTTGCATCCCTCTTTACCAATCAGGTTAAAGGCTCAGAGTTCTTGCTTTCTGTCAGGTTTGGTGAAATTCTGTGCTATCGTTGAAGCGAAAAGTGTGAATAGCACATGTATACAATACAATATGCTCTGAATGGTGGACTACGACAATACCTCACCTTGTGCTCAAGTGAGCTAAAATATTACTGATGTGTTTATACATGTATATGGATAAATGGCAAAAACACATGGTATTATAAACTTCAAAGGCATTTCATTGCTTTTTATTCATGATTCATGCGTTATAAAAATCCTGTATATAATATTGTTTAAATTGCACACTATTACAACATGATTTACAAAAACAACATCAAAATTTGTCGCACATCATCAAAGTACATGTATGTAAAAATTTTACAGAGAATTTCATCAAAATTTGATAAAATTTGATTTGGGTCTGTGATCCGATTCCACAGAGATTCTGTACTCACGAGTTTGAAGGCGTGCTTCTTGATCATCGGTCTGTTGTCAAGTTTGAGAGAGATTCTGTTTTAAAAAGTTTCTTGTTCGTTCATTTCACATCTTTAGAATCTGGTGCTATGAGGGCAGGAAAAGGACCGTCCTTCCACTGAAAATAGAAAAAATATGAAATACACTACGCAATACTGTACATTTTGTTATTTGATAGTATTATACAGGCACAAGTTCATCTTGCAACAACCAATAGCTCAAGAAAATTGAAAATTACTTAAAAGGTATGAAGAAAAACAGATCACCTAGTACTTTTCAATAATGTCATTCAATAGCAATTACATAATCATCTCTGTCCAGAAATCTATGATGACAAAATAATGTGGCAGTATCTTGCTTCTTGCACTTGTTATGTCACACAAACAGAATGTAACAAAAGATTACAGACCTGTATAAGCTGATGTTCTGATAGCTGGGCTGCCTGTAGATGATCTTTAAGTAGTGTTTGTGAAAAGTTACTGTGCATCCTGTATCCCTCTGATTCACGGAAAGTATCTCCTGATATATGGTACAGATCTGTAAAACAACAAGAATTTTTTATTTACAGTCTTTATTTCCCAAGTTAGATTGCTGCTTACTTTCAGGTCAAAATCTTGCTCAATATCTGTTTATCTGCACATTTATGTCATTATTGTATACTTTACTTCCAATTTGATTGCATTAAAAATAAGAGTCCCCTTCGGCGTTGCCGGTAGGAGACTAAAAATCTATGCCAAAACCAGAATCTACCTTCAAGTTTACTACAAAGACTGTATGGTGAGATTAACTTGCTTTTCATATACAGGAATTCCTATAACAGGTACATATCTTTTTGGTTGGATGGCAAAAGAATTGACAATGTCCGTCTATCTGTCAACATTTGGCTGGATTACCAAGCAATTCTGGCTTATGGATTGACAGTATAGCAAATCAAGTACAATATTTTTATGCCCCCGTAATCGAAGATTTGGGGGCATAAAGTTTTTGTCCTGTCCATTTGTCTGTCTGTTTGTCCGCAAAAACTTTAACCTTGGACATAACTTTTGAATGGTAAGGGATATGGCTTTGATATTTCACATATGTATTCCTTGTTACAAGACCTTTCCATGGAAACCAAAATTCTTGACCTTGTGACCTTGACCTTGGAGTTTGACCTACTTTTGAAAAACTTTAACCTTGGTCATTACTTTTGAATGGTAAGTGGTAGGGCTTTCATATTTCACATGTGTATTCCTTGTGACAAGACCTTTCTATGGATACCAAATTTTTAACCTTGTGACCTTGACCTTGGAGTTTGACCATTTTACAATTTTTACTGACAAAGATGCAAATGGGGGCATTCGTGTTTCACAAAAAAATTTTTTTCATTTATCCATACAATGTCAACATTTGGCTAGATTACCAAGCAATTCTGGCTTATGGATTGACAGTACATGTATAACAAATCAAGTACAGTATTTTTTTTTTCCATACAATATCAGACGGATGTCTGATACTGACCTTTGAGTAGAGATGAGGCCCATAGCTGTACATGGACATCAGGGATTTTCTCAGCCAACTGCATGGCAGGTATAACCATATTCAATGCATCCTGAAAGTCAAATGACACATGTATTTTGTCTGCACAGCACATCAGCACCACTTGAACACTTTGTTGGACACCAGTCTAGGAAACATACTTCTCATACACAAATTTAGAAGAAAAGTAAGCTCTGCTTATAAATATTTACATGTACGTGTATATCACAGCCAGCCAAAGTTAGTAAGGCTCATGGCTGAAACTTATTTGGAAAACAGGGTATTCCCTGCACAATAGGGTCAATGAGCAAATGATATCTATATCAAAGGCTTTCTGTTGCACAATTGTGTCACACACACCCAAGAATCTACAAAAATAGTGAGGTGCAATATTAAACAGTCCACAAAGGTCACTTGTGGATACAAGTATTGCTATTAATTTGCTTAGGGCAACCTGAACATTCTAGTTCGTAAAATAATAGTGTACAGTCTCCTAACGATAAGTCGAATTTCAAGGGACCATCAGAAATAGTTTGACTTATCAGGAGTTCGACTTATTGAGTACATGATCAACAATCGATTTTTTAAAAGACTTACTTCCCTTTCTATATCACCGTTCACAAACATTTGTGTTGTCCAGTTTTCATGACCAAGCTAGATTTAATGTTTGTATTTACGACTCCATAGCAAGAAAGTATCAATAATACATGTAGGTCCATCAATCTTCTTATAATGAATTGGTTTTTGTTTAAGAATTAAAATCAATATGTGGTTTGACTTATTGAGGTAAATTTTCAATGTAAAATGATTTATGGGACCTAAAAATTAGTTCAACTAAACGAAAAGTCGAGTTATCGGAATTTGAGTTATCAGGAGTAAAAATGCAGAGAAATCAATAGAACTTTAGAAGCGAATCGGGACTTTTAAAAACAGTTTGAGTTAAGCGGAAATTCGAGTTAACCGAATTTGAGTAACCTGTATACTCATCGTCTTAAAGCTAATTTGACAAGAATTCATTTTTAATTCTTACCGTGTTATTTCCTAGATTCATAAATATCTGACCCAGTAAAACTAGAGAACAAGATGTAAGCCTATTTAGATCCTCAGCATTGGCCATTTTCAGTGTCTCCCTCAGATAACGTCTGTAATAAAATATGGTAAATTGTAGATATGTCTTATATTGATGAATCCTTTAGTGAGGAATGTAAAATGTAAAATAATTCTGGATTTCATGGAAAGCGACATTTTTATTTCCATCCAGAATAAAGAACATTGTACATGTATAAGTATCATAGTCTTAAATCATCAGGTAAGACAAAAGTAATCAAGTTATAAATAATTGTTCACATGCATGTTCATTCTCCATGACTACTCCAAAACACATCTCTCTTAGATGTAGAATATTTCTGTCATTATGAATCTGGCAAATTCATAAAATCCATCTGTGTGAAATGAGTGACAAAGAAAAGCAACCAACAGTTTTATTTCTGTGGCCCTGATCACATCTAGTGGTTTATAACCTTTTTATTAGACAATTGAAACTTAAAACTTATATTGACATACTTGGCTTCACTGTATTTGGCCTGGAAAAATGCCTGTAATCCCTGTACGTAAAATGCAGACGCCTTTAGACTATGACATCTGTAAAGTAAATATCCTTGCATTTTAAGCATGTATGATAATATTGTCATTTGAAACATAGGGATGCTGTTAAGGGATGCCAGTATCATATTATTTGTACTGAAAATATACTAAATTTAGCAGAATACGCATTTTAAAAAACTCTTGGAAAAAACGACTCTGACTAGAAATGAAAAGGCAAGGTTTTGGTTTCATTAATCTGTTAATAGCAATACATTAAATCTCTCTCCAAAAAATCTTCTGCTAAAATAAACATGTAGCGTGTGCAGATTTTGTACCATATACACATATTTTAAAGTCAATTTTGTTCAACATACATGTACAATTAAATCATTTCCATCAACAATGACATAAATCAAGGGTGACTTACTGTCCATATGATCTCTCTGGGTCCATGGATTCCATGAGGGTAGCAAACTCTGTGGTACGATTCATTCTCAGGTAGACGATGGCGAGGTTTAACTTAACGAAGGTCGCAAGTTCCTCTGACATCTCCTCCTATCGTACAATGTGAGTAAGATAATACCGATATCACATACAGGATAATAATGTTGTTTGTAGCTTTCAATTTGATATGAGATAAAAGGAATATCTTTGCTAAATGCTATGAAAATTTTGATATGGATCAAATTTGGTCTTATTGTAAACTTGCTAACCCTACTACTGTGCATACAAAAACATTTATGCAGATTTATTCATGTACATTCAATTGATCCCACTTAGTTAGTGTGTTCACAATGACAGAATTTTGAAAGAGAATCAACTTAATAAAATGGCAAGGACAAAAAAACATAAAAGTTCGAATCAAAACGCCTTGAAAATCGGTGAACCATCAGTTTCTTCAGTACTGGAGTTAAATTAAACAGAGTAAGATGAATAGTGTACCTTAGCAGCAGTCTGGAACTGAACTTCTGCTGCCTCCATACAATTCATAGACATGGCATACAGACCCTGTAAAAATACAATCATTTAATTTCCATTGTCATTCTGAAGAAACGAAGATTCTGATTGGCCGAAAAATTGTGTTGATACCTGCATCAACTCAAACCGGAAGTACGCGCTTGGCAATATCATAAGCAACGTCGTTGGCAACACAATTTCAAAGCAGCAAATGAACGTTGAAACGCGACTAAATGAAATGATAAGGAATCATTGTAATATATTTTGGTTGATCGAAGTATCAACCCCAAAAATTGAGGGAAAACTTGTGCATCTTTATGGTGTACAAACTAAGTTAACAAATACATGTACATGTATCTTGATATGTACAACACAAATATTTTATCTACACTATATAGAGTTAATGCATCCATTTGTTTGACACAAAAAATGAAATCTTACCAGTAGAGAATGTAGCTGTGCCGAATGTGAGGTAAACAGCTTGGGTTGCTGTTGGCACACTGTACACGCCTGATAGATCTGTAAAATAAACCAAGTCACAATTTACATGTATCAAGTAATATCACAAAAATACATTGTAACAATAACTAAATCCGAGATTACAATGTATTATTATATGATGTTGCTGTGAAATACATGCCAACATCAGACTTCTTTAGAACAGACTCGGTGATACCCAGCCTGGCTATTATTTATACCTACCTCCTGAATTGCCATTGTTTTATTACCCATGATGAGACGACACATTATTATGTTCTCCAACAGCATTAACTGAAAGGCTAACAGTATGGGATGGGTGTCCAATACTGAAAATAAACAGAATCAGTAGGTATAAGTAACAGGTATAATAATGGTCACCTGGTCTAAAATAATAAATCGCGCTGAAGATTTTTTGGTTGCACTGTAAGAGTTATTTGCTTTCAGAGCTTTTCATTTGGACAACCATTGAAATTTAAAAAAATAACCACTCCCCCAACCCAACTTTTAAAAACTTATCACAAACCTTTTAGTTTCTCAATCTGTAACAAAGCTTTTTCTGTGTATTTCTGTGCTTTGTCTATATAACCTGCCTGCATGGAGTGCATCACTGTCACCTTGGAAACAAAAACATCAAATGTACAAATACGAAATAATAATTTCTCAAATTTCAAAGTGTTTCACATTTTGATGAAGTTAAACATTTATCTAAGGCATACATGTATGTAGCTTGATTCAAATGTAAAGGTATTTAACATAAAAACTATGTACATGTATAAAAATATTCAAGTCTTGTCCAATTCATTGGTGTTAGATAATCAAAATTTCTGGATTAACTATTTGTACATGTATTTTAAAACTTATCTGAAGTATCATAATGTCCAACTTGAAAGGATGTCAAGGTCATAAAACTACAATACCAAACTCATGGTTTTGACGAAGAACACATGCACAAATGTGACTATAATGGTCAGCTATTTACATGTACAAGTAACATGTCAAAATGATCGGATGTGACACAATGTATGTTAAATTCCATCATCGTTTAATATAAGTTATTCATAAGGATAAAAAGTTTTTATAGGGATAGTAACACTCACCAAGTAGACGAGTACACACATGTGCTCTGTCGGCAGCCATTGGAACTGATCCACAGATGTTGTGTTCTCTGGAATAAAGGAAAGGTTAAAGAGACGTCAATCAGACAAGAAGTCATACTTACTGATGTAATGCTAAAATCAATTTGTTAAGAGACACAAGAGCTAAAGTGTAATCAAAATTTAAGGGTGTAGGAATAAAATTACAAGGAATCAATATTTTTTTATTTGTTGTACAAATCAACACAAAAAATTGGAGGGGAAATTCATGCTTTTGTGCATAATGCAGTTTTACTTCCACTTTTGAAATTTATAGCTCCATAAACACCCAGACATTACACAGATTCATCAAATTCAGACTTACATGTATATTTCACAAATAAGTCATACCCTACCTTGAGTTGACTGACTCTGGGTTATTGACTGAATTATTTGCTGTAGATTTTTAAGAGCTGGCTTCACACTTTTTACCTGAAAATGTGTTAAGATTTTAAAGTAGACTTTTCATGTCCAGGTACTCACATGAAGTTCAAGATGAACATTTTGACAACTTTGATAACACAAACCAAAACAGACGTCAATTCAAAAATCAATTTCTTTTGTAAATATCTACAAATTGTGCATTTTCAAGATACCGCTTCTGTATTTCAAAAGAAGATCTTTCACATTGATAGAAGAGCTGCACATGAATATCTTTTTCTGTTTGTAATTTAATAAAAGAATAAACTAAATCAAATATTTCACCTGTCCAGCAAAGAGATAATGGCAGACTTGGAGGAGGAGAAAGAAAACTTTAAGGGAGTCTTTCTGTAGGGGCGTGGCGGATGACAGTGACTCGATCTCCTGACCAGCAGCACCCAGGGTCTCATGTACCTCAGCACCTTGTTTATTGATCAGATATAACTGAAACATATCCACGGTAAAATGTATGATAAATTCAAATGTGTACTGTTTCAAATGAAGCACCAAGTGGAAATTAGTTTATCTTTCAAAATAGCCATAAACAACTACAATAAACTGTATACCTGCACAAGATACTCTCAATGTTTTGGGTTTTTCTGTTTAAATAATTTTACTTGTCCATACCTGTAAACTTTGAAATCTTAAAAAGAGAGAGATCTCCCTCCTTGGCACTTGAAAAAGAGGGAGATTGTGCGTGAACCCATTTTGCTACATTTTTAATGAATCGCGACATTTTGTGAAAAAACAATTTTTAAATAATTTCATTGTGCTGACATTTCAATGCAAAAACATTTATAAACTATGAAACATGTATCAATAGTTTATTGCTTTCTATACATCTTTTCTTACATTTTGTCATGCAATTTCTCATGAAATGCTCTGAATGTCGCTAATTAGAGTGATTTTCTTTGGTAAATATGCCAAAAGATGGAGAAAGAGGGAGATTTTGGTCTCCCTCGAGGGAAAAATGCCAAAGAGGGAGATGATGTCAAAAAGAGGGAGTCTCCCTCCAAAAGAGGGAGAGTTGACAGGTATGCATGTCTATTAAAGCAAAATATTAAGTTGACATGTATTATCAAATAATTATGAATTTTTATTCAATAATTGGATAAATTTTACACAGTTTTCAACAATGATATATGGTGACACAAGAACTATTCAGTGTAACATGAAAGTATGGCCTTGCACAAACAAATAGATATACCAGTAATTTATCTTTAAAGCCTCACAAAAATTTGAGGTCCTTACCATTCCCTTACTAAGAAGGAAGAGTAGACGTGTATATTCAGATTGTGTACAGTATTTCTCTCCCACACTCAGGACCTGACATGCTGAAGTATAGTCCCTCTCATTCACGTGAATTTGCTGTGAAAGGAAATTGATCAACTTTGTATTGAACCACCCCATAACTTCTGATTATCTATTATACATGTACTAAATCTTAATATGAGTTGGGGGATAAAACATTTTCAATCTTGATGACAAGTTGATGTTTGTGACTAATCAATGCTGTTGGCTTCAGAGTTTTCTGGGGACTTCTCAGTGACCTTGATCAGAAAATAACCATGTTTGTGATGTCATACAGATATACCAGTACATGTATCTTACAACAAAAGATCAAAGGTTCTTAGTATAAGCAGGATATTAAAATTATATCTTGACCCAATGCAACAAAACATTCTGCTCTTCTGAGCCAATCAAATCGTCAGAATTTTGCAAAAGGCGGATAAAATATTAATATATCACTTACAGCTAGCTGGAAAAGCAGTCTACAGTACCAATACTGGCTGTCCTGACATGTCGCTAAGGTCTCTCCTAATATATGCTTGGCACGCTCTTTCTGATTCTGTAATACACATGTTATTAACTTAACATGAGACTATAAAGTGGGTCATCAGTCATCATATGTTTGATAAAAACATGCAAAAAATTCATAAAATTACAAACTTAACACTAGCTTTCCTTTTGAAAGAAAATTCAATGTTTCTGACATGCTAGAACTACTCATAGTGTTAGTGACACTACCCTCAGAGTAGTTTTAGTGGAACATTAACCTAAAATCTTACATGTAATTAGACTGAAAGAAAAATCATTCAGATTTGCGATTTAAAAACTATCAAATACAGGCACTAGTTTACTGGAAAACCATGCAGTATTCAATATTTATTTCAAAAGCCTTGATAGAATCAAAAGACTCAGACATACTTCACATACATACATGAATGTATAACAGTAGGGACATTGAGAATATTTCTCACCTGTTTACATAATGTTTCTGCCAGGAGATTTGCAGCTTCACATTTTATGGATCTACCTTCCTCTGTTACTAAATGCTAGATTATGTATTAAAGAAACTGAGTGTATCTAAAATTTATGATAATTTTGCTACTTTTTCTCAGTCTGTAGAAAACAGTAATATTCTAAATGCATCACATCATAACACAATTCAGCAATATGAAATACAGTATATAGAAGTGACTGGTTTTGAAGTATTACATGACTTGTTCTTTTCGTTGTTAAATTTTAATGTTATACCGGTAACCTCTCCAAAGAAATACATAGCATTAAACATTACATAAGAAAGGAAGAAAATTGATTGAAAATAATAATATGTATTTGTGACTATGCCTCTGTCAAGTAATCAAAGTTAATCTCCCACCAAAGGTCAAGGTCACAAGGTCAAACACTGATGCCAAATATAAGGTCTTGTCACAAGAAATGTACATGTGAAATATGAAAGTCCTGGCACATGCTGTTCAAAAGTTATATGCCTAAAATTTAAGTTTCAGTCACATAAAGTGATAAACAGACAGACAGACAGATAAACATGTATAGACAGACACACAAACAACAATATGCCTGCTGATGTTTGACATGTTGGCATATAGATGGAAGACACTAATATAATTGAAAAGGATACTGATGAAGGAATGCTCATCTGAAATAAAGAAATGATATTTTAAGTTAATGTTAAAAATCAGTGATTAAGCTATCATCATCTTCATCTTCAAGGGTATGTTGACCTTTAAAATGAAAATATATACATGTATACATGAACAGAACTTACATGTATATTGTGAAAAAATTATTAACATTTCTTTACCGGTAGTGGAAATGAAAATTATTCTTTGATATAACTCTTTGAAAAAAAAAAAATATAACTAGAAGTCTCTGACGAGACTGAAGCTCTCCTGGTGTTTAGTAAAATACATAACTAAATGACAAAACTATTTTCTAAGACCCAAGCGTAAAGGGCTAAAAAAGTATATCAGATGTGCAAGCGTAACATTAAGCGTAAGTCTGTGCATAATGCAAAAATCTTTTTATCAGTCATACTTTCTAAGTAATGGTGTTCAGAAGATAACATAGAGTTGTATACAAGAAAATGACCACATCCATTTTCCAAGAACCTGGAGGTCAGGGGCTAAAACTACATTTTGTAATTATCAAGTGGATAATCAAACCATATACCCTTTACATATGTACTATGCAAAAAGAATTTATACTCTATCAATTATGCACTCTGAGAATTGGTTTTCACAAGAATGCTTATTAATATATATATGAGAAAATGACCACACCCATTTTCCATGACCCTTTGGGTCTGAATCTCACACAAAACATCAGGTACATGTACACAGATAGACCATAGACCCATCATGTTGCAAAAAGAATTGACTTTGTATCCTATATACTTTCTGAGAAAAGATGATCACAAGATTACAGTAAGTTATATATATATAGGTGAAAATGACCACATCCATTTCCTAAGACCCTGGGGGTCAGGAACTCAAATGAAATATCAGGTGCACACTTAGATCATAAACCTTTTATATTGCAAAAAGAATTAACTTTCTATCATTTATACTTTCTGAGAAATGGTGTCCACAAGATTACATGCAGTTATATAAGAGAAAATGACCACACCCACTTTCTAAGACACTGGGGTCAGGGGCTCAAACAAAATACCTTGTGTACAGCTTGATCATTGATCTACATGTATAATATATATAAAAGAGTTAACTTTCTATTATTTATACTTTCTGAGAAATTGTGACCACAGGATTAGATTGAGTTATATATAAAGAAGAAAGTGACCACACCCAATATCGAAGACCCAGCGTCAGGGGCTCAAACAAAACTTCAGGTGCACAACTGGCTTAGATAGACCTTGAACATTGCAAAAAGAATTAACTTTCTATCATTTACACTTTCTGAGAAATGGTTACCACAAAATTACATAGGGTTATACAAAAGGAAATGACCACACCCATTTTCTAAGATCCTGGGGGTCAGGGTCTCTAACAAAATATCTTGTGATCAACTCAATCATTAACATATAATATAGCAAAAAGAATTAATTTTCTATTATTTATACTTTCTGAGAAATGGTGACCACAAGATTACATTGAGGTCTATAGGAGATAATGACCACACCTATTTCCTGAGACCCCAGGGGTCAGGGGCTCAGATGAAATATCAGGTGCACAACTAGATCATAGACCTTTAATATTGCAAAAAGAATTAACTTTCTATCATTTATACTTTCTGAGATATGGTGACAACAAGATTACATAGAGTTATATAGGACCAAATTACCCCACCCGTTTCCTCAGACCCCTGGGGTCAGGAGCTCAGATAAAATGTCAGGTGCACAACTAGTTCATAGACCATTAATATTGCAGAAAGAATTAACTTTCTATCATTTACACTTTATGAGAAATGGTGACCATAGATTACAGAGTTATATAGGAGAAAATGACCACACCCATTTCCTAAGACCCCAGGGGTCAGGGGCTTAGATGAAATACAGAGATGTTGAAATATTTTCAAACTAACCGGTCATTTGGACCGGTACTTGTCCTGAATCAACCGGTCCGAAAACATTTTAACCGGTCCAACAAATTTAAGGGAGAAACATTAAAATAAATATCTCTGCAATAGCTAAATAAACTGTATTACTATGAAAATTACAGACAAGTTTAAATTTAGTTTTGTGCTGTATCTCTCAGTCTGCGGGTCCCACTGGACTGTCTATTTGTAATCATTCAGGATCTGATATACATGTGTGTTCTCGAAAGCTGTACCTCAAAACATGATCAAATTACGTTTCCCTGTAGACTGTACGTATCTGATCAACAGATCATAATAAATTAGTTGAATCTCCTGCAATTGCAACCTTGTATCATTGAAATAAGATGTTGCCGTCATCGTCCACAAATCAATAGTGGGCTTAAAGAGATAATGACCCTCAGAATTTGTCAGACGTGCTTTATTGCTGATGCGGTAAAATTTGTGTATTTTCCTAAAATTCACGGACAGGAACACCCAATCTCCTAGCTGAACTATCCCTATCAGGCGGCCAGAGGCCTCTGGAAAAATTCTGAATATGTATGTGGTCAGTTTTGAAATCGATTTCATAAGTCTTTGAATGTCTGTTTTCAAACTTCAAAGACCATTATATAGAAAGCTTTACAGCTTACACAACTCAGGTAGCTCCCATGTAAATATGTGTAAAATTATAAGCGTATTGGCATAACAAAACGGCATTCAGATCATGAGATGTCGACGATACCTGACAAAACTTAACGTTTAGATGCTTTAATCATATTTTACCCCTTTTGTTGGTAATACAGATAAAAGAGGAGATAAAATAGAACAACACCATTCAATCTGAATTGGACAATGCCGTTTGTTGCATGACCTCCATGACATTATGATCTATGACCAGAACTCAAACATGTCTCCTATTGTGTTGAAAAGTACGTAAACATGTTAACTTTCGTGTACAATTTTAAATGGACAGAATATTAGTATGAGCTAGATATTATCGCTGTATCTTAACAGTTGATAGATTTGAAATCACTGTAACACTGTCACATTTTCAAATTGATGGAGAATGCAGATCTGTTCTACGTGTTTTGATAAGAATAAAAAATACTTTGCCTCGGAATTTTTAACGGTCATTAGAACCGGTAAGTTGGCTTTTCCAACCGGTCATTTTAAATTTTAACCGGTTTTGCTGGTCGGACCGGTTAATTTCAACATCTCTGGAAATATCAGGTGCACAACTAGATCATTAACCTTTAATATTGCAAAAAGAATTATCATTTATACTTTCTGAGAAATGGTCACCACAAGATTACATAGAGTTACATAGGAGAAAATGACCACACCCATTTGTCAGGGGCTTAGATGAAATATCAGGTGCACACCTAGATCATAGACCTTTTATATTGCAAAAAGAAGTAACTTTCTATCATTTATACTTTCTGAGAAATGGTAACCACAAGATTACATAGTTATATAGGAGAAAATGACCACACCCATTTTCTAAGACCCTGGGGGTCAGGGGCTCAAACAAAATATCAGGTGCACAACTAGACCATAGACCAATCATGTTGCAAAAAGAATTAATTTTCCATCACCAACAGTTTCAGAGGACTGGAAACCACAAGAAATGTTTAACAGACAGACGGACGGACGCCGGACACAGGGCCATCGCATAAGCTCGACTGGTCATAGACCAGTAGAGCTAAAAACAAAACAAACAAATATATACATGTACCTGTAAAGCATATTTTTTTTTTTTCATGCAATTAACTAGTCCTATAAAATTCTGGATCTGCAGCTTGATTTAATTTGATAATTACTCAAAACTTACGGATTTCTCCAGGTATGATACAACAGTATTAGTATCTGATGAGTAACTGGTAAGGAGTTTTCCAATCTGTAAATTCGTCTTTGCTTCAACAAGTGCTCCGGCATTTATATTAAGGATGGCCTTCAAGCAGTGTATCGCCATTCGGATCTCTGGTGGATTTTGGGTGCGGAAAGTTTCTGCCATTCCCAACAAGGAATGATACATATTAACAACTCCTCTGGGAGAATTATGCGACATGTTCTGAAATAGAATTGACGCAATATTACTATTGAGTACTGGGACTATGAAGATCTAAATCTAGACTTTGTGAAACTAATAATTTTATGGGATAGCTCGAGGCTCTCTTATAGTGAAAATAAAGAATTTAGTAGTATTTTACAAATGCATTCTCTGTATTTGAGAATAAGGTAAGAACGAAGAAATTGAATGTGGTATTTGGACAGCAGTACAACTCGCTCACAAACTACCAGTCAATCCAACGTTCCATCAGGTCCAGTTCAAAGCCGATTGAGCTCCATGAAAATCCTAAAGGAGTGACATGTATATGCCCAAATCGAGTCTTAATTATATGTCCTGATCAGGCTTTTTTCGTCTTTTTAATTTTGTATTTTCTAACCAAAGAATTTCTATTTTCTAACCCAAGAATTTGTATAGTTTAACTATTATTATATAAACCAAAGAATGTGTGCATGAAATTTTAAATGTTTTTATGAATATGTGAGAGTGAACAACATGTCCTGAAACAAGTTTTTTATTTTAATCGTAGCATTTCATAGTTTGTATTGTTTTCTTCAATCCCAGAATGAGTTAATGCATGAAGTAAAATACCAAAGGTTTCATTCATAGTCTACTTATATATAAAACCATATTTCTTTACTATAAAATCTGGTTTGGTATTTTACATTACGCATTTTAACTCCTTGTGATTACATGTACATGTATTTCTAAAACTTTTGACATTGAGAAAATGATACAAAATGATATCATATCAAAGACTTACTAATGTGGTAAAATTCAAAGAACAAGTAATATTGCCTCCCAATCATAGATTATATATTCATGCAAATGTAGATAGCGCAACTCGAACGGAGCAAACTCATAGATAGATGTGTCTCAAAAAGGAAAAATAGATAAAAAAACCCTTATCTACCCTATTAACGTACCGCCATTACTATACACTATGGTACCTAAATTTTGTCTTGAGTGAAAATGACGTCATCTTCAAGGGAAATGATGTATTTATGTTTTGAAGGCGCATGCACCTCCAGAAGAACAGTTCGGATTCGAAACAAAAATTTGAGCTAACCTGTCATTTTTCAATTGCAAGAAAAGAAGCATTCCTGAAGACTGA
This sequence comes from Pinctada fucata, assembly GCA_028142955.1. Taxonomy (NCBI): domain Eukaryota; kingdom Metazoa; phylum Mollusca; class Bivalvia; order Pterioida; family Pteriidae; genus Pinctada; species Pinctada fucata. The sequence continues at coordinate 14,893,364 of AP027104.1, forward strand.
AAACTTGTAATATACTACAATCTCCTATAGGCTTTGCTTAAATTCATATTATTAGCCCTATCGGCACGTTATAGCCAGATCAGCAGAGATATTGAAATCTAATATAAAGTTGTTAGACATTTTCAAAAAACTGTTAAACCGAACAATGAAATGTACTACAAGAGTTTGTCACACCAAATGAATTTTTGTCAGGACATTTCATTCGATCGGTCCGACACTTTTCAATAACTCGAGACTGGATCTGGCTACAAGCTCTTTCGGCTTTGGACTGGACCTCTTCGATATGATTACAACGAATCAGAATCCCTAAAGAGTTTCACATTAACCATGGGCTGTACAAATTTTCATTTGCTTTTTGTATATAAATAAACAATTCATTTGTTTTTCATACATATTGAAACATTTTTGAATAGCAAAAGATAGGACTATCTACACGCAGATACTTTATTTTCCGTTCATTTGTTTACACGTGTGGTTATAAAATTTTGAACTGTAAAACTGCATGCTTTTTTTACTTTAAAAGAGGGGAATATTCTCACGGTTTTGACGATTTCACTGACATACGCCGCGCCTTCTTTCTTCTCCAATACTCAAAATAGAAAGTAGATGTTAAAAGCCATTTCGAGTACTGTTTATTCGAGTTTTTCGTACTTCGCTGTGTTTGTCATTCCAGTATAAACACAATCTAGCCGCAGAAACGGCCAACGACACTTGAATATTTGGTACCAACCAAATATCCAAGTGTCGTTGGCCGTTTCTGCGGCTATACACAATCATAAGCATTTAATTTTACTCATCCCTTCCCTGAAATGGGAAAAGTAATGGATAAATTTCTTCCGTTTGGGCACCTGGCACACCTCTATTGAGTCACTGAGTTGGCTGTATTGATCTTTATGGCAAGCCAAAGTGGACGAAAATGGTATTTTAGAACTAATATTAGATATTTATTATCTAATACAAGAAATTCATTTTCTAATCTTAGAAATTCATTTTCAAATATTAGAAATTCATTTTCTAATATTAGATATTCATTTCTGAATATTAGAAATTCATTTTCTAATAAAAGATAAAAGTCGATATTTTCTAATATTATAGAAATTGGATTTCTAATATTAGAAAATACCTATTTTTGTCCACATTGGCTTGCCATAGATGTTACATATATTGCGGGGAACTCATTCACCGACAAGTTGTTCGTTACAGTTGTGTATCGTTTTGGGTAAGATTTATAGTCGTACTAATTCACCAACTGCCCGTTGTACACAGAGTCCAAGCCCAATCTCCACTTGTGTATGTGGTGTTTGCATGTGTGCAGGAAGATTGTATGATTACATGTAAGGGCGGGGGAGGGGGGGGGGGGGCGGACAGGGGGCACCTCTCTCCCCCCTCCCGACCCTTACCCCCCTCTCCTCCCTCGCCCTCCTTTTCACCCTCCTCTTACCTTCCCCTCCCGCCCCCTTCCTCCCTCCTTTCGCCCCTTCCTCCCTCCTTTCGCCCCTTCCCCCTCCCCTTTTTCACCCTTCCCTCCCTCCTCCCTACTCCTCTCTCCCTCCTCCCGCCCTCTTCCTCCCCCTCCCTTTCACCCTGTCCTATGTATGTACTGCTTGGATGGTCCGTTTTTCCAACGGCTTTTATAAGGTACATACATGTACGTTTCGCCACATAGTTCATAGGCTAAATATATTGAATTTCAATGGAAACCGCTGAGGACTAAGTTCTTGCGAGCTCTCCAGTTTCCATTAAAATAATTCTGACAGCGTCTATCAATATTCTAGCAGAGTTTGTTAAAGCGAGTAAAGTATAGGGCTAATTTACTGTATAAAATAGCCATTTTTAAATATATTTTAGGGTTCAAAAGTGTTTGAATGTTTTTGAATCTTTTATGATACACAATTTTACTCATCCCTTTTCTGAAATGGAAAAAGTAATGGATAAATTTCTTCCGTTTAGGCACCTGGCACACCTCTATTGGGTCACTGAGTTGGCTGTATTGATCTTTATGGCAAGCCAAAGTGGACGAAAAAGGTATTTTAGAACTAATATTAGATATTCATTATCTAATACAAGAAATTCATTTTCTGATCCTAGAAATTCATTTTCAAATATTAGAAATTCATTTTCTAATATTAGATATTCATTTCTGAATATTAGAAATTCATTTTCTAATAAAAGATAAAAGTCGATATTTTCTAATGTTATAGAAATTGGATTTCTAATATTAGAAAATACCTATTTTTGTCCACATTGGCTTGCCATAGATCTTACATATATTGCGGGGAACTCATTCACCGACAAGTTGTTGGTTACAGTTGTGTATCGTTTTGGGTAAGATTTATAGTCGTACTAATTCACCAACTGCCCGTTGTGCACAGAGTCCAAGCCCAATCTCCACTTGTGTATGTGGTGTTTGCGTGTGTGCAGGAAGATTGTATGATTACATGTAAGGGGGGGAGGGCGGACAGGGGGCACCTCTCTCCCCCCTCCCGACCCTTGCCCCCTCTCCTCCCTCCCCCTCCTTTTCACCCTTCTCTTACCTTCCCCTCCCGCCCCCTTCCTCCCTCCTTTCACCCCTTCCTCCCTCCTTTCGCCCCTTCCCCCTCCCCTTTTTCACCCTTCCCTCCCTCCTCCCTACCCCTCCCTCCCTCCTCCCGCCTCCTCCCGCCCTCTTCCTCCCCCTCCCTTTCACCCTGTCCTATGTATGTACTGCTTGGATGGTCCGTTTTTCCAACGGCTTTTATAAGGTACATGTACGTTTCACCACATAGGCTAAATATATTGAACTTCAATCGAAACCGCTGAGGACTAAGTTCTTGCGAGCTCTCTAGTTTCCATTAAAATAATTTTGACAGCGTCTATCACTATTCTAGCAGAGTTTGTTAAAGCGAGTAAAGTATAGGGCTAATTTACTGTATAAAATAGCCATTCGTGTTTCTTTCCTATGGTCATACATTCGAGAATTAAAATCTTGTTTTTCAAGTCAATATAAAAATGTCACAATAGAAAGAAGATCGTTGTATTCCAAAATAAAATAAAGCCTGTGTTTGTGAAACACGAATGCCCCCGGTGGCATCTTTGTTAGTATGAACACTATTTTCTGTTAAGTACATGTATGGGAGGTCGCTGGGATAAAAGTTCAAAGGTCAAGGTCACAAGGTCAAAAATTTTGGTATCAATGGAAAGGTCTTGTCACAAAGAATACGCATGCGAAATATGGAAGCCCTATCACTTACCATTCAAAAGTTATGCCCAATGTTAAAGTTTTTGAAAAGTAGGTCAAAGGTCAAGGTCACGAGGTCAAATTTTTTGGTATCAATGGAAAGGTCTTGTCACAAGGAATACACATGTGAAATATGAAAGCCCTATCACTTACCATTCAAAAGTTATGCCCAATGTTAAAGTTTTTGAAAAGTAGGTCAAAGGTCAAGGTCAAGGTCACGAGGTCAAAAATTTTGGTATCAATGGAAAGGTCTTGTCACAAGGAATACACATGTGAAATATGAAAGCCCTATCACTTACCATTCAAAAGGTATGCCCAATGTTAAAGTTTTTGAAAAGTAGGTCAAAGGTCAAGGTCAAGGTCATGAGGTCAAAAATTTTGGTATCAATGGAAAGGTCTTGTCACAAGGAATACACAAGTGAAATATGAAAGCCCTATCACTTCCCATTCAAAAGTTATGCCCAATGTTAAAGTTTTTTGAAAAGCAGGTCAAAGGTCAAGGTCACAAGGTCAAAAATTTTGGTATCAATGGAAAGGTCTTGTCACAAGGAATACACATGTGAAATATGAAAGCCCTATCACTTACCATTCAAAAGTTATGCCCAATGTTAAAGTTTTTTGAAAAGTAAGTCAAAGGTCAAGGTCAAGGTCACGAGGTCAAAAATTTTGGTATCAATGGAAAGGTCTTGTCACAAGGAATACACATGTGAAATATGAAAGCCCTATCATTTACCATTCAAAAGTTATGCCCAATGTTAAAGTTTTTGAAAAGTAGGTCAAAGGTCAAGGTCAAGGTCACGAGGTCAAAAATTTTGGTATCAATGGAAAGGTCTTGTCACAAGGAATACACATGTGAAATATGAAAGCCCTATCACTTCCCATTCAAAAGTTATGCCCAATGTTAAAGTTTTTTGAAAAGTAGGTCAAAGGTCAAGGTCAAGGTCACGAGGTCAAAAATTTTGGTATCAATGGAAAGGTCTTGTCACAAGGAATACACATGTGAAATATGAAAGCCCTATCATTTACCATTCAAAAGTTCTGCCCAATGTTAAAGTTTTTGAAAAGTAGGTCAAAGGTCAAGGTCAAGGTCACGAGGTCAAAAATTTTGGTATCAATGGAAAGGTCTTGTCACAAGGAATACACATGTGAAATATGAAAGCCCTATCACTTCCCATTCAAAAGTTATGCCCAATGTTAAAGTTTTTTGAAAAGTAGGTCAAAGGTCAAGGTCAAGGTCACAAGGTCAAAAATTTTGGTATCAATGGAAAGGTCTTGTCACAAGGAATACACATGTGAAATATGAAAGCCCTATCACTTACCATTCAAAAGTTATGCCCAATGTTAAAGTTTTTGAAAAGTAGGTCAAAGGTCAAGGTCAAGGTCACGAGGTCAAAAATTTTGGTATCAATGGAAAGGTCTTGTCACAAGGAATACACATGTGAAATATGAAAGCCCTATCACTTCCCATTCAAAAGTTATGTCCAATGTTAAAGTTTTTCGGACAAACAGACAAACAGACAAACAGACAAACAGACAAACAGACAAACAGACAAACAGACAAACAGATAAACAGACAAACAGACGGACAGGCCAAAAACTATATGCCCCCGAATCTTTGATTCCGGGGGCATAACAAACATATTTTCAGGAATTTGGACCTGATTTCTCGACAGTTGTAGTAAGCACTATGTATGGTGCTGGATCCATCTATATGCAAGCATCATGTACATACGAAAAGAGGGGATCTCCAGCAAGATTCGGTTGCAGCAGCAGCAGTACCAATAACAACACACCAAAACACCCCAAGTGTAAACACAGAGAAGACATACACATCAAGAGACACAAAAGGGACGAGGAACAGCAAACACGACATCAAACATCAAACACAAATGACCACAAATAAACCAGCGAGACCCATGGACAATCGGTGCCGACTAAGGATGGTCATCTGCTACGTAAGTAGCAGTTGTGTACGTACATGTAGTTATCCGGATTACGTGTGCACATAGATATATCAGATATAGATTACAGCTAGGTCTTCAGAATGCGCTGGTACAAGTTTATAGATTGGTCAAGCACCATGCCGAGTGTCCGTCTGGTGACATTAGAATCATGTCCACGGTAGAAAAGGCGCTTGACGATTCTGACGCATTTTCGATGGTTATTCTGTTCTAATTTTGTAAATTATGTCATTTATGTCACCATAAAATGCAGACTGTGAAATACCAAAAGTAATATACGCTTTTGCTTGTATAGGTCCGAACTTTAAAAGAAACTGACACTAATTTTTGTAAAATTTTCAGTATTAGCTATAATGTACATGTAACTGTGACGACTGCATGGATTTCATGAGGGAACTGTACAACTCGTCAGAGAATAGCTTGTGTAATTTGAAAATTGATCGGACTTCTTGAGTGATTTAACATGAGCTCGCTTTCGCTAGCAGAGCACTGACATTTGTTTTAATGTTCAATGCTTTTTATATCCATTTATAGAGTTTACTACATGTATCTGGTTTGCGATGTCTCCCTAAATGTTTATACAACAACATTGCGTCTTAGGATACCTCTTGCAAGGGAGACTGAGCGCATGTAATCGGGAGAGCCACACCATTTGCTGTTTACATATCAGATGACCGTCCAAAGTCGATTCCAGTTGCACATTAGTACTCCTCCTTTTAAGTGTTGTCATCCACGTTGTCTTTACATGTTTATTTGTTGATGTCATTTGCCTCGTTGTATCCGGATGTTTGTTGGTGTTGTTGTTTTGTATAGTGTTCATTGCTTGTTGTGAGTCATGCGTGTCTCGTGTGTTTTCGCTGCAACGTCGTCTTGTTGGAGATCATTTAAATGTCCCTTGTTCTAATAGTAGAAAAAATTATTTAATTCCCAAAACATGAAAAAGCTTTAAGCAAGTTTGCTGTATCGTAAATATTGGCCTTTAAAGGGTTTTTAGTACACTTTAAACAAAAACACCACATGGCAGAGGTCAAGGGAAGTCAGCATCAAGTCCCGCAAAAACTTAATTTCCTTTTTACCATTTTTTAACGTAGTTCGCGGGGAAGCTTTCATCACAATCAAATGTGTACGCAGGTTTCACCCTCAAATTGTTTTATGTGCACATCTACGCTGTGACGTCATAAACTGTACTTGAACGTAACGCCACGTGACGTTGCGCGACATTCATCAGTTGGGCGTATAAAATGGTGTAAAGTTTCTTTTTTTTTCTTTTTGAAAATTTAATATGGATATTTTCTAGAGCATGGCGATCCGAAATTTTAAAACATGAAGTTAACATAAATTCAGTCAATGTATTTAGACATGCTTTCAATGAGGCTAAAATGTACTTTTGATCACCTTTCTTTCGCTCTCCTTGTTGCTTGTTACTGTGCTCAATCAGGGAAGGGGGTGTTCGACCAAATAGTTGGAGGGATTGCCTTATAACACGAATATTCTCTTTACTTTTTAAATAATATATGTAAAGCGGCGATCTTCTTTAAGAATTTAGAAATAAATTTTTTTTTTTTTTTTGCTTTTTATATATACCAGCAAACGGATATCTAAACTTTATCTAAACTATAGAATTAGAGTCCTTTGATAACGGGTGTCTTAGTCCTTTGGGGCGGGGGGGGGGGGGTAGCACTACATCATATCTAACTCTCTCCGCCATCCATCTACACTTGTAAGGAATCTGACGGTGAAATATCAAAGCTGTATCCATTAAGATTTTAAGATTTTGAAAAAAGGTCAGACTTCAAGCTCAATGAGATTAGGTCAAATGTCAAGGTCTCATTTTAAATATCATGTCACAATGAATTCCAGAGTTAAATGTATAACCCCTACCCCTTCAGATTCAACAGATTAAATGAAGGTTTTTTGAAAGATAGGTCAAATTTCAAGGTCAAGGTCATTAGTTAATAGATGGAGTAAATGAAAATATAAGCAAGCTGGGTCTATTCCGTCATTGTTCATCGTCATGTACAGTTACGTTTCAATACTCCTTACATTTTTTTTTTCTCCCGTTGTTGACTAAAACACAAACGTATTTCTATCTCAAGGTAATATTTTATAGATGCGTTAGATCTGTCTCATCATGATCTATCGCCTTGTAAAGTTTTAAATAGCTGATCCAATCAGTTTTCTCTCAACAGAATAAAACAATAAAACGTAACAGCTTCCCCAAAATGTTGAACCTCAAAAGTCGGACAAAACAGGCTGACGGACGGACAGATATAAACGGACTTCGCCATTTCATAGACCGGATTTTGCTTAGCAACCTGACAAAACGCTATGAAAAATCAAAGATTTTCACAAGTAAGTCAAAATCTGGGGTCAAGGTCAGAGTGTCAAAAATTTGGGATCCATTTTTTTTTATTGCTTTCGGAAAAAGATATTGTAGTGCCTTTTTCTGGATTTCTTGAACTCGGAGATTGAAATGGAAATTTATTTCAATAATATTTCACGACAATCGAGACGGCTTAACGTGATAATAGGCCTAGAATATTATAAAAGCATATGCAAGTTTGTTTGTTTTTTTTTCAAAACGAGCATGATATGAATTAGATGGTGCGTAATAACAATGTATGTTTTATTTTGCTCCTTCAACCCCGCCACTTCCCAACCCTTTTCCGATATTATAAAGTACATGTTCGTATTTACAACCAACCAAACTTGTTCAGTATCGATTCAAAAATACTTATATACAAGAAGAAAAATATACATTTAAAGAAAATGCTTACATCTCTCTCTCTCTCTCTCTCTGATGAGCACGTCGGTCCGTCTGTTCCGTATTCAAATGTTTGAAGGAAAACGTACGTTATGCTCAGTGAATAAATTTATTTCTAAAATTAACAAGATGCATGTATAAAAGTCTAGTTCGAACATGGCCCATCTTATCTACTGTTTCCCAATCATCTAAAAATATATTTTAAAAAAACCCAAACTTTTGTGGTTTCTGTGTGTTTTAAAGGAAACCGTTACTGAGAATCAAATGATTTCTTTGTTGTCATAATTTTTGTCCTTTTTTTAATCTGAAGAAGTATAGATAGTAAATGCTGGTTTGCATGTACTATTGTACTACGAATTTTGTTTTACGGAATAAATTGTGTAAAGCGAAGGCATAATTTTACTTATTAAACACATATTATTGATAAAACATGAAGAACTCCAGCCCGCAATACTCCTTGACGTCATGTTGACACATGCGATCTGTACACGCAGTGACTTTGACGTTGCGAGTAAAATTGACGCCGAAGACTCGCAAAACAACTTTTCAATCTCAAATTGCAAAAAATCTGCCGAGAAGACCTATCAATTTTTTTATATATTCGAATTCAGCTCATTCTCTACTTTTACGTATAAGAAGGGTATTAAGCATTTCCATAATATTTATGGAGAAAGTGGAAGTGAAGCAAGGCGTGTTTTACTTTTTGAATGAGTGCAATATTTTGAATAATTAGTTCCAAAATGGCGAAAAGAATTGCAAATTTTCCTCAAGATACATAATAATTAGTAAAAACACTATACTCAACGCGGCAACAATATTTTCTATCTCTTTTCGCCCTCCTTCTTTAAATTTCTGGTTCAAAATGACTTTTGTTCAGAAAATGCATTTTTTCCGAATTCGAACGTCAATGCCGTCTTTAAGGTTTTAAATCTCGAAAACTTCGTGGAATAACTGCATGAAAATTATATCAAAGATTGATTAAATCTTAAATTTCATGTAGACAAATTTTTAGGCTATGTCTTCTCGTAAAGTTTTGAGTGCCGTAACGCCGCGATGTACCTTAAAAAAGCATGATGATGTGAGCAACACAGGCTCGTGCAACTCTTTGTGACGTCAAATAGGGTATAAAATACGTCTTGAACTAGTGACGATCTTTTCTTTGACCGTTGTATATTTTTGTACAAGTCTATAAGCGAAATAAGGAGTTCAAATGTAACACATACTATCTAATTTAACCTAAATCAGCCATATGTACGCCTAATTGGGACATAAAGACGGACGGATATCATTATTATTTGTCAATTAATACAGATTGATCGCCTTTTGATATTATATATGTAGTAATTTTAGTCTAACTTTTTCTTGTTTTCTATAGCGTCAACGACAGTTTAGATAGTATATGGATCGTTAATCATGGACGACCAACTGACTATAGCCAGTAGTTACCCCACATACAATTAGTATAACATTATGTCGTATATAGTAATTATGATTTATACCCCTTTATTCATATGGACGGATCCAGGGATTATGATAAGACCTTTTGGAGCTCGTAGTAAATGCCAACCCAACAATTGAAAAAATATAAATCGTCTACATACTTATCCAAAGCAAAAAAACAAAAAAACAACAACTATAAAAAAAAAAACAACAAAAAACAAAACAAAACATTAACAAAAACAAAAAAAAAAAAAAAAAAAAAAAAGAGAAAAACACCCCTCCCCCCAAAAAAGGAAAAATTACCCAGTGGTTGGAATTGTTTCAAAAGTACATTGTTTTTCTTTGCTGCAGCTTTACACGTAATCAGATAGCAATGAAATCATGGCCATGTACTATAAATTTGAATATTAAGATAAAAAGTTTGTTGAAATGTTTCTGTGATATATCTTTTTTTTTATTATTGTCCTAAACAATGAGATATGGGATATGAGATGAAATTAAGGTAATACACGTAGTCTTCTTCATATTCTTTTCATGTCTGTCATTGTACATTTGTAAATCACCCTGGTCCATCGTTTTTTCTGCTCTTGGAATATTGTTAATATGGTATACAGATATTGCAGATATTGATATATTCCACGGGCAGCATAAATAGGTCAGCTGATTCTATAATGCATAGCACTGTCAACCAGGCCAGGTGAGCTAAAGGTGCCTAGATTCCTACGCTGTCTCCGTGTATATTTTATTTCGTCGTTTCTGGGTATAAAAGAATATCTTTCACGGATACTCTTTACAACGCTCCGCTCAATACTCGGTGAGTAGATATACCTTTTAAACTTTGAACAAGATCTTTACAAGTTTTTTTTATCTTTTTTTTCCGGAAACGTGGTGTAAAATTGTGTATGCTTTTATTTATAATGTTCTTGTCTTTCAGTTCAACGTAAAAGAAAACGAAAGGGGGGGGGGGGGGTGTTTTAAAATCGAAAATAAATTCTAAAGTATTCCATGCTTCATTTTAAAAATGTACTAGAGTGATCAGTTTACACTATTAAATCATATGATACATGCTGGAATTGGATAAGATGGTCTGAATTTTTAAGGGGGATTAAATTTTCGTATGTCCGATAGAGATCTTACAAATTTAAAATTACATCCCTAAAAATTAAAATAAAGTGCATTTGAAGTCAGTATGATAATTTTTAAGGTTTTTTGCTAGGTACTAGATATTTTCATTATTTAGCAAGGAAATAAATTTTCAGCAGTGTATAGTCGCCAGTTTTTATGATGTTTTGTTTTTTTTTTTTACAGCTTTAGGTATTTGCATCCAAACTCAAGCAAGAAAAGAAGAATGAAGGGCTTAGTGATAGTATTTGTGACTACCGTCGTACTATGCTGTGTTTCCAGTGCACCAGGGCCATTCTTGGACATGGATTATTTCCAAGATTTTGGTCAACCCAAGGGTAAGCTTACTGAAAATAAACAATCAAATTATTCTTTAATTTGTGCAGTTTTACACTTTTTAAAAGGAACTTTGTTTTCATCTTTAATCGACGAAAGCAACCAAAGAAAAGCCTGAATGAGAACGTTATTATTATTTTTTTTTTTTTGAGTGATAAAGACCTCATATTTCACGTATACATTGATGCATATCTAAGTTGTCAGACAGTCATGAAACTGCTAGACTGAAAAATGAAATGTACCAAGACTCATAATCTAGACAGTATAAATATCTGATGTCAGGTCCAGTGTACGATTGAATGAACTGGGTTGTAAGAGTTCAAAACTCTTGGATGAACATTACCACCAACAGCTAATTAAAGTATTTTGATAAAATGTTAAGAAAAACGAAATATTTTTAGCCATGCATAAGGAAACATTCTAAAAATGCAGTTCAATCAAATCTGGACCTGCTGAAAGAATTAAATCTAAAAAATGTTGAGAACTATTGTGATCATATTTTGCCAATCGCGTCTGTACCTTATCTGTTCTCCTGTTGATTTGTTGCAGTCGCATATGAAATTTGAGTTGTATAACAGATGTGACAAATTCTGTGCACAAATTTCTTTAATTCTGTAATTGTCAGAGTATAATGCAAAGGAGGCACTTAATCAACCATGCAAGAGGGGTTCTTTGTTGTTAGACGTAATTGCACACAAGTTGCATGTTGATCGATGAAACAACACGGCAATAAGAAAGATGGTGATCTCCAACAAAAGTGGGTTGCACCACCAATACATCCAAACACCGCAAGTAAAAACACAGAGAAGACACACACAGCAAGAGATTCAAAACGGACAGGCCGGGAACAACAAACACGACATCAAACATCAAATAAGCAATGTATAAATTATGCAGTTAAAATGGAACATTCTTTTCGTGAAATGTTGCGTGATATTGTAAAATGATGCTAGGACGTTAATAATATTTGGAATTATATATCAAGAGTAGAAAAAATACATGTTGCTTAGCGAAAGGGTAATAAGAAGAGTGCAATTCTAAAATTATCAATATGCGATCATTTTGATACGAAAATTATTGTTCTAGAGTTTCTTTAAACCGATTGTATTTTTACAATTGAAAACCTTCTTTTCAGCAAAAAAGAAAAAGAAAACCAACAAAAAACAAAAAAACAAAAGAACAAAAAAAAACAAAAACAAAAACAAAAGCAAAAAAAAAAAAAAAAAAAAAAAAAAAAAAAAAAAAAAAAAAAAAAACCAAACAAACAAACAAACAAACAAACCAAAATAAGAAAATTCAATTTGCTTGAGTGGAATTCTGAATTTAAATCAATGAAATCATTTTCTTGCTGTATTGCAAACGTTGTTCTAACTACAGCATGAAAGAAGCATAGCATTATCCCAATTTTTCGATCAGCGATTTTTCATTCAAAATTCATTCTTTTCCCCATTTTCGTTCTTGCAAATTGCTAATCTGATATGTAAAATGAAAGGCAATAAATTTATTGTGCGTTTGGTACCAAAATTGTTATTTTATCTACATTGTGAAAAAAGATATTATATTTTTCCAATTTTCAACGGGTTTTCATCGAAAATCCTTAGTTTTCTTCATTTTATAGACGAGTAAAATAAACTAAGCTTGACACTAAAAGGCAATATGACATTGCAGTTCTGTTGTTCTAGCTACAGCATGGACAAAATTGCGTTTTTCCAATTTTCAACGGTTTTTCTTTGAAAAATCACCCTTTTGCCCAAAAATTTCGAAATGCCCAAGCATGCCAGAGTGGCATCCGCCGGATTTTCAAAGAAGAGGGTATTATAACATCACTTCCATGCAAAAACATTTTGTGCGTAACAATTTTTGGCGCCCCCCCCCCCCCCCTAAAAAAAAAAAATAAAATAGCCATTTGGCAACTAGACTACATCTATGACATTGACAAACTTCTTCAGAGCTGAATAAGAAGTGTTGTTTGTGTTTTAGGCTCCACTCTGAAGTCAATTTGGGGGGGGGGGGGGTTTCTGGATCTTATTTTGTGTTATTTCACTTGGTTAACTCATAGAGATCATGGATTTATGTAGGTATACAGGTGTTGCTTTTCATCTTTAGAATCAATATGTCGTGCAAATCGCTTGTGCTCAAGTTGTTTATTCTATTTCACATAATATTACGAGGCTTTCATAGTTCCCACAGTTGAGAGATGAAAATTTATTATATGCGTGGAATATCTCAAAGGAAGCGTTTATTAGTGATAATTCACTTGTTGGTTTGATGTCATGGCGAGTGGCATTTTCACACGGTGTAATTTATTCATGAGGGATTGAAAATAAATGTATTGTATATCAAGAATAGATTGAGAACAAGTTAATAAAACTATTTCTTTGTAAATTGCAGCTTTTAATGATGCATGTAATTTTATTCTTTTTTATTCACTCGGAAGTTCAGTTGTTTTAACATACTGCAATATGCAAATCACAAATATAAGCTTAAGTTTAGCGAATAATTGAATTTTCACAGTTTTAATTTTGTGAATAATTGAATTTCTACATGCAGGTTTGATGAAGAGAAACAATCTTGAGACGCTGTTACGACTTCTTCGCACCCAGAACGAGGGTGGTAAAGCAAGAAATAGTCCATATATGCTGAGATTTGGAGCCGGTGGACGATAGAATCAGGAATGTTTATCTGTGTATAGTTTGATTTAACGTTAAAAAAAGCAAAACAAATTGCAATACTCTGTATGAAAAGGACCGAAAAAAGGGGTGGGTAGATGTTCAGCTACAAACGAATGTCTTATTATAAAAAAAAAAAACCATCTACAAATGAAAAAAAAAATTCAAGTAAAGTTTTATAATTGAACCTGATATATCTTGTTTTATACATTTTCTTTACATGTATAGGTATGTATTTGATATAGAAGGTATAACTTCCAAGCCGTTATCATCCAATAATTAATATGTTTTGCAGACATTTTGGAAGTTTCCAAATCAGACGTATTTTACTTGTTTCAAAATATAATTCTGTTTAAATTATTTAGAATCTACAAATTAATTAAGGTTTTAATAAGGAGGTGAAAATGTTGTGTCCAGTTTGAAAATTAAAATGAAAACAAAAAAGAGTTATTATTGTTTTTTGAACGATTTATCTGATTCAAAATTGAATGTATGTGTATCATTGATCCAAAAATCGACGTCCAACGTTGAAAACGTTAATGAAAAATTATGTGATACCACAGACAAATTAAAAAGTGTACAAGTACCTGCATTTAGTTCACACGTACTTCTGCTGGGCAATTTTAATTATGCTATCTGTGGATTTGACATACAGTATACTTTTTTCGCCTCTGCACAGCAAAGAAACTGATTTTCAACAAGACTACTTTTCAACCAAGCACTACAAAGAAAAAAAGAGCAAACGATTTCATCAAGTGAAAACACAATGTAATATACAAAAACACACAATGCAATACAAATATAATACAGGAGTGTTCCAACTTTTTACCTTCTTGAAGAAAACAACTTCAAACCAACTTTAATGCACAAGACACGAGTTTCGGTTAGTAAATCTTCGCCAGTGATGCTTCCAGCCAAAGTGATTTTCAGACACAGCCAAAATTCATTTCAGTTGCGCCCTCTGGTTTATTTTTTTTAATTAATATATAATTTTTTGCAGAGAGTGTAACGAAGAGAAAATAAAGAAATCTTTGTTGTCGTCTGCTTGACAACGGAAAGTTCGCCCGACGTCGTCTGTCGGCGACTGGAGCCTGGAATGTTGGCGCGTCGCTGGCCGTATTCCCGAAGCGCTCCAAATAAAGTAAGAATAAAGACGTAAGGGATAAGTCAGTGATATGAATCCGAGTTTCGATGATTTATTGCACACTTCAACGATGGATATTGAAAAGTCCAAGATGCGATATTAAATAAACAATAACAAAATTCCAACTTTATCAAAGACGAGACGGATGTTGTCAGTTCAACGTCTGACCTCCGAACTAAAGATTTCTATTCAAATTCAAGAAAATAAGATTAATTAGAGGATTAAACATAAAATGACGTGTGAGTCAATATAGATTTCAGAATAGAGAGACGAGTAAATTGAGTAACAAAGAAAGCAATCATATCAATAGGTTTTGTAAGTGGACATGACACTCTGCCCTTTTTGATGTAAAGAATATAGAAATTCTAAAGACGGATTAATTACGCAATATGAAGTCCCTAAGCTGTAGACATTGTTAACACTTCAATGACCGTAGGGTATTTTTACAAATAAACGAAAATTGTCTCATAGAATTAAAGATATGGAGATACAAATAAACACATAGAAATAAAATGTATGAAATAGATGAAAGTTAATGTCCGAATATTGAAAAATACAAATTATATGAAAAAGTCATAATTTCCGCTATGATAAGAGTGCGCGACTCCAAAATTCATGTAGAGTCGATTCAGTAGCATATATAATGTAGTTATATACTATATATGACTACAATAGCATTGAAGGGACGGTGCTCAGATGTTAACCTCCGTTATTTTTGGATGAAATGACAAATTTCCGAAATAGCAAAACAATATATATGAAATCAATTTGAAAGGGTCGAAACAAAGTTTCTTTCAGGCGACAAAGAACACACTAACACACATAGAGATTAAGTGTCTTAACTTTCTTTCTTTCTTTGGATACTGTTTCGCCCTCATTTCTGAGTACTCTCAACAGCGTGCGCGTCTGTGCAAGTAAGTAAAGTGCTGTGATTAAAACAAAATTTATTTACAGTTAAAAAGGGGGGATTGAAAGATTTAGGGGGAGTAAGGGACCTGGGACACTGCTGATCTAAAAGTGTCCAGGTTTGTCAGTGTGACAATGTCATAGGGTAATTTGTTCCAAAAGACTACTGTACGGGGGAAAAATGAAAATTTATAATAGTCCTCGGTTGTGTATATCTTAAAAAGATGGTAGGGATGGTTTCTGGCTGAGGACCTAACAGGTGTAAGGAAGTAGGGAGGAATAGGAACTGCTACAATTGTAAAGCATAACTGCTCGTGCAGTTTGCCGTCTGTGCTGAAGTGGCTGCCAGCCGAGCTGGTGAAGCATGCTAGTTACGCTGCTATAGGGAGAGAAGTCATTTAGGCACCAACGGGCGGCTCTTCTTTGAACATACTCAATTTGGTCTGAGAGGTCTTTAGTGTAAGGGTCCCAGGCACATGAGGCGTACTCTAACTGTGGCCTTACAGGTGTTTTGTATGCTGTTTCTCTTGTTTGTTGATGTGTGGTTTTTATGTTTCGTTTCATGAATCCAAGTGTTTTGTTTGCTTTGTTTGTGATATTGTCCACGTGTGTTTTCCATGAGAGTTTATTTGTTATTGTGATGCCTAAGTATTTTGCCTCTGTTGTGGTTTGCAGTGTTTGTCCGTGAAGTTTATATGATGTTGGTAGAGGTTTCCTGGAGCGCGAGATTTGAATGACTTGGCATTTTGAGGGATTAAAAGCCATGTCCCATAGTCCTTCCCATAAGTGTAGGCTGTCAAGGTCCTTCTGTAGTTGTCTACTGTCATCCTGTTTGTCAAGTGTCAAGTATAGGGCTGTGTCGTCAGCAAAAAGTCGAACGTTAGAGTTTACATTTGAAGGGAGATCGTTTATGTAGACGAGGAATAATATAATAATAATATATATATAATATAATAATAATAATAAGATCAGTCTGCTTACCCTCCTGGAGGCTTCGAGCAAGGTCCTCGACAAGCATGACCAGCTGTGTGTCACAAGACCGTTTCTCGCGGAAACCATGTTGTAGGTCATATAATATATTATTGTTGTTTAAATGTTTGAGAAGATTTGATGTTATTATATGTTCAAGGAGTTTGCAGCAAATACAGGTCAGTGATATAGGCCTGTAATTCGCTGCATCCCCCTTGTCACCTTTTTTATATATTGGAGAGATCCTGGCTTTGGTCCAATCCTCCGGTAAGGACCCACTGTCATGGTGCAGTTCTTTAAGCAGGAGAGGCCTAATGTTGTCAGGTCCAGCAGCTTTCCCGGGATGCAAGTTGTTTAAGAGTTTATCTATACCTGTTGTAGAGATGTTTATGCGAGGCATATCTGAATATTTAGGGGGAGACTGATTTTCTGACTCGGTAAACATACCTTGACTGGTGAGGTCCTGGACAGTCATACTACAAAGTTGTTTTAGAGAGAGAGGTCTATTTGGGGTAAAGACGGACTGGAATTGTTTGTTTAGTATATTTGCTTTAACTTGATTTTCAGTGCGGAGGAGACCCTTTTCCCGTAGTGGGGGGATCCCACTAGAGTCTTGACGATTATTTTTAAGATAGCTATAGAGTCTTTTTGGGGAGCACTTACTGTTTTGTGTGTCTTTGGAATCATCTAACCCAATGATGTTCTCCAGATATTTATGATGGGCTGTTCTGAGTTTTTTTTCTGAGTTTGATGTTTTTGGTGTAGGTACGCTTGTCTGTCCTTTGACTTACCTGATTTTTTGTGTTTTTTGTATAATTGGTCTCTCTTACGAATATTTCGGAGCACTTCCTGCGTTATCCACGGTAGTGACTGCTTTGATCTTAGTGTTTTGGATGGTACAAAGTTTTTCATACCTGTATGGATGGCATCTTTGAACTCCAGCCAGAGATCATTTGGTGATTTATTGGTGCTATTTTCATAAAAAGTTTCATACCTCTGCATGAGAAAGGTCTTAAATTCACCCCAATTTGCTTTCTTGAAAAGTGGGACTTCTCGTTTTTTTGTTTTTACCTAGCTGTACTTTGATGTTGATATCTGCAAGAACGGCCTCATGATCAGACATATACCTGGTAGGGAAATAATGCGATTTAATAGAGATGGGTTATTCAGGATAAATAAGTCCAATACGTTAGTATTTCTTGTTGGAAAATTTACTACCTGAAAGAGATTTAGGTCAAACAGCATGTTCTGGAATTCTTCATACAATGTGATGTTGCTACATGTTGGCTTAATTACAGGTAAGTTGTTATTCCATGTAAAATGGGGGTAATTAAAGTCACCTAGGACCCAGATATTTTTAGCCTTTTGTGACCTTGCTAGGTTTAGGGATTTCTGTAGTTCTTCAAAACCCTTTCTATCAGTTTCCTTAGGTCTGTAGTAGGAGGCAATGAATAGTGGTTTACTACCCTGCACTTCAATTTTAGTCCAGATGATTTCACAATCTGTGTCTAATTGTGGTTGTTCACTACATATGATGTCATTTCTAACCAGAAGTAAGACACCACCACCCTTCCCAGTTTTTCTGTCCTTACGGAACATAGAGTAGCCCATCGATCTGGGTAGATATGTCACTTGTAAGCCATGTCTCGGTACCAGCTACTATGTCCGGCTTAGTCGAGTCGAGTAGCTGGTGGAATTGTGCTGTTTTATTTTTGACAGATTGGAAGTTCACACATAGAACTTTGAGTGACATTTTGTGTTTTGTAGTGTTTCTACGATTTGTGATGGGTGTCTGTTTTGTGCCTAAATTAGACATGTTAGATGTGTCACATGGAATTTTGATAGGGGTGGAAGTCATAACTGGGGATTCGAAAGTGATGGAGTCCAATGAATCATATATGTTGGAGGTACTTATGGATGAGGACAATGGGGTATCTAAGACGACACTACTGTAGTTAGGATTTCCGCAATTGGTGCATACCCAGGAGATGCTTTCATGCTCAGACAGTATGTTATATGTTTGGGAGTCAACGTTTTGGCAACTTGCATGGAACCAAGCCTGGCACGTATCGCAAATAATCCCTTTGTGGTCCCAGGTCACAGGTACTTTACATGTACCACAAGCATCATTTGTGGAGCTATAGGGACCTTTTGTTTTGTTACGGGTATGCAACACACAGCAAGTGTTTACTTCCCAAATCGACCTCAGAATTGAAAAAAAAACCCCACTATTCGGGCACCGGGGCGAGAACTGAATTGAACTGAACTAGAGCACCAGGTGAATCGACTAACAACTCCACGTCAGCAGCGCCTGCGTGGAAAAAGTAAACAAGATGACTTCCTCCGGAGACGTTGACGAGTTATTCGAGATAAAAACAGCTTTATATACAGGGAATTATCAGCACTGCATTAACGAAGCACAGAAATTAAGGGTATGTAATGATTCTGACCATTTTATCCTCTGTAGGTTGTTTTAGTTTCCATCATTTTCTATTGTCAGAGGAAATTCGAAAAAGAACAACTCCTCACTGGAAAACAGTACAAATCAGTGGCGGATCCAGCGCCCCCTTTGCCGGGGGGTCAAGGGGCGAATTTTGCCGATTTGTACTGAAAATGGGTCAAAATATACCTGTTTTTTTTTGGAAAATTTTGGGTCAGTGCCGGGGGGGGGCAGACGCCCCCTCCGCACCCCCCTGAATCCGCCACTGCAAATGTACATCCAAACTGTGCTGTAACATGCAATTTGATATTGATTTGTCAAATGTTCTCATCAGGGACATAAGGGAGCAACCATTTGATTTTTATGGGGGGGGCAGGAAGACTTTGCAAAAAAAAATTTCCAGATCGAAATTTTAGGGAAAAAAATTTTCCGGCCAAATGGGCCGGCGAAAATTTTTTTCAGGATCATGAAATTGCCCCTCCCCCCTCTCTTCCAACCTTTCCACTGCCAAATAAACCCTTTTTTGTGTGTCATAAACAAAGTATAAATAAAATGGAACAAACTTTACGCAATTTGGAGTGAATAAATAAATTTCAAGAGTCATTAGCACCATATAGCCTGTCTCCGTTGAGTATCATTTTAGTAAACAGATTATAGGCACCATATGCCATTCAAGAAATTAAAATGAAGTGATCTGCTGGCAAGAGTGTTTGATGTTTAATATGGCTGAAAAATCACGCTGAATTATTTAAACTTTAGATTAATTTTCAACACTGGAAAATTATTAAAAAAAAATAATCCGGCCCGAAGGGCCGACAAAAAAATTTTTCCGGCTCTTAAAATGGCCGAAAAAAATTTTCTGGCCGGCAAAAGTCTTCCTGCCCCCCCCCCCCATAAAAATAAAATGGTTGCTCCCTAACTACATGTAGGCACTGAGGAGGTTGGAGTAAATCTAGGAGCATGACAGGATCTCGTCTAGACTAAATAATCCAGTCTCTCCGCTGCCGCTAAAAGAGACTGAGCCCCACTAGTCTATGGTTGTTACAGAACGAAGTCGAACCAAACTGTTGCCCAACAATTTTTCCATATTACGGACCTTTTATATTGATTTTCTGGCAGGTGACTCTTAATTAAACATTAAACTATCTCTACCCACCTCATGTTTTTTTCTCGCTTCGTTGTTGCATTTTTGCCGATTTTTAACTCCGTACCAAACCAAACAAGCAAGGCAATAGTTTGGAGATTCGACCAATCAGAACGAAGGTTACAAATATCAGGTTATCAACTTTCTTTATCCTTCGTTCTGATTGGTCGTATTGCCAACTGGCGCCACAATTACATGTAGCGCAGTTCCCCAACTTTTGCTCATGGAAAAAGGAGGGTGTGTTTGCAGTTAAAATCTACACATTTTACTGAAATGCAGTCAGACTGGGAGTCGGTATGAATAGAAAGTGGCGCAGTGCACTATCAAAGTTTCTAGTTAAAAACCGTCTCCCGCAAAGAGAGACAACTCATACGTTTTTTCGTCTTTTCTCAAAAAATTGATAAATCATATGCTTGAATTCTCCAATAAAATGAAGAGATTGAGTTATTGCAAGATAAAATGGGATAATTTCCATTGAAATAAAAATTCTCAACATTTTATTATACAGTTTTAGCCTAAAAAACGTCTGTTTCCTGCCAGCATTAGTATTTAAAGCAGTTGACACCATTGTTCCCCTTTCTGACACCTGATGAAAAAAATAGACAAGATCCGTTGATGTGTCAAGGTCACTCATGATTTTTTTCATCGTCATAAAAGAATAAGAACAAACTGAAAAAAATAATTTATGACACGAGGCAGATGGTTTCTATGCAGCTAAAATGTCACTTCCAGTCTGTAAATTTGCATAAAAATGAACTTACCTTGATAGTTTCAAAAGAACTATTTTTTTGCTATCAACAGGAAGAGTCTCTTGATATTAATACGCATTGATGAAAATAAATCTTTCTGTTCGATGCCTCTCTTGCATCTACTTTAGTCAAGTGGACAGCACACCAAAGATATTTACAGGGATCCCATGGGGCCCCAGTTTAAGCGCGGGAAACCCCGAACATTCAGAATTTCGAGGATACGGTAAATTTGATAGTGTGGCGTAACAAGAGGTCCATTAGAGAGATTCAGTCAGTGAAAAAGAAAGGAGAAAAAAAAAAAAGAAAAAAAAGTACATGTATACATTTGTACATGTAGGACTGTTATACGTGTATATATAGGACTCTTACTACATGTTTATTGTATCAGTATGTGTAGTGTATATTTATGGTACATTTAAATTGATAGTAATTTTTTTTAGTATATCATCATGTACATAATGATATTTTACCATTGCAGATTACCAATCCTGATGTGAAGACAGAAAAAGACGTCATTGTGTACAGAGCTTACCTTGCACAGAGAAAATATGGCGTTATTTTGGATGAAATTAACTCCTCCCATCCAGCGGAACTTCAAGCTGTAAAAATGTTTGCCGATTATTTATCAAATGAAAGCAAAAGGTTTTGTTTGATTACTTATATTGCAAAGAATTTATAAGATCATGAATATACAGCTTTATGCTAAGCCATATGCTTTCTGCTTATCTACTGGTAGGTCATACTTTCTTGTACTCTCAGTGACAAATGCATTCATCATGAATTGTGTACAATCCAAATTTTTTTTACATTATTACCTTGTTCCACATTATTGTGTCGCCTGCGAAGCATAGCGACACTTAGGGATCACTTTATCCGTTGTCCGTCAGTCAGTCCATCCGTCCGTCTGTCTGTCTGTCACATTTTGGGTGTCACACCCCATAACTTTTCATTAGTCGCCTGCGAAGCATAGCGACACTTAGGGATCACTTTGTCCGTTGTCCATCTGTCCATCAGTCAGTCAGTCCATCTGTCCGTCTGTCTGTCTGTCACTCTTTGGGTGCCACACCCCATAACTTTTCATTGGTAAATGATAGGGCTTTGATATTTCACATGTGTATTCCTTGTGACAAGACCTTTCTATGCATACCCTAATTTTTGACCTCGTGACCTTGACCTACCGGTAGATACATTGTATTTGACCTACTTTTCAAAAAATCTAAGATTGGCTATATCTTTTGATTGGTAAGTGATAGGGCTTTGATAGTTCACATGTGTAATCTTTGTGACAAGACCTTTCTACGCACACCATAATTTTTGACCTCGTGACCTTGACCTAGATATTTGACCTACTTTTAAAAAAATCTAAGATTGGCTATATCTTAAAATTAGTAAGTGATAGGGCTTTGATATTTCACATGAGTATTCCCTGTGACAAGCCTTTTTACACATACTATCATTTTTGACCTTGTGACCTTGACCTAGATATTTGACCTTCTTTTCAAAAAATCTCAGATTGGCTATATCTTTTGATTGGTGAGTGATAGGCTTTGATATTTAACATTTGTATTCCTTATGAAAAGACCTTTCTAAACATTCCATAATTTTTGACCTAGTGACCTTGCCCTTAATATTTGACCTTATTTCAATAAAAAACAAAATCTGCTTTGCAGGCGACACAAGCATTCCTTGGATTGCTATTTTTAATCTATATTAGTATACATTGTATATCTAAAAGTTAAGGTTGGTCATATCTAAAGGTGTTGGAATTTATTTTGTGTATTCTATATGATAAAATCCTATCATTTTGTAACACTTAATTGAATTTGAAGTAACATGTCATGTAATACACTAGTCTATAGGTTCAGTCTCGGTAGCTTTGTGAGCCAATCTTTCTATTCCCTTTACTTATCTCTACCTTGGCGGGTTTACAGATATGTAGGCTACTGTTGGTGCCGTGGTCTAGTGGTTAGGGCGTCAGACCAGTGACAGAATGGCTGCTGGTTCGAGCCTCACTAGGACCATGGGTCGGCTGACATATTCTCTCCTTTGTTCTGTCTTGTTCTAAAAATATGTCCTTGTCTGTGTATTGTTTACATGTCTGTGGTGTTCTTAGAAAACAAAATATGTAGGCTTCTTCACAATTTCCAAGATAATTTACCTTATGTACATGTATTTCACTGCATCCAATGAAATAGTGAAAATTATTCAGAAGAAAAATTACACTTAGAGCTTGGATCGAACTTCTGGGGATGGATGCAGTAACTATTATACCGGTATCATGACAACTGTTGTAAGAACTGAAGGAAAATTTTGCACTGATTTTAAATTTGAGGGGCATGTGGAGATAAAGTAAAGCGAATTTGAATCTTGGTTTACAAAAATGCCATATTAGGGGATAACATAGATTGTATAAATAATGAATATTTAATTTATTTATATATTGAATGTTAAAGTGGAAGACATATTCACATAAGCACAAACTGGAACTTGCCATTGATTAATTTCAATCCTACACATGTGACATGATTTTTGCAGGTCATCAATAGTTCGTGACTTAGATTCCAAGATGAGTGGAAACGTAGATGTCAGTAACAGTGTATTCCTAGTAATGGCCGCATCCATCTACTATCAGGAGCAGGTACAATCTGTTGTCATGCACCATGTAATCGTATTAAAACTGCTACCCAGTAATGAAGAGAGGAAAATTCAGCATCTGACATTGATAAACTCCCATCAAACATTTACTTATACTTCATTGCAATATTATACAATTAATTATCTTGTGTGAGGTAGATATATTAGCAGAATAGCAACCCGAAGGATATGTTTTTCACCGAGGCCATAGGTGGAGGTGAATAACATATGCTGAGGGTTGCTATACTGCATTATCTACTGAACAGAAGGTAATTACTTGTTTTATTGTATGATCATTAAATTTAAATACAACGATTAGCTTGAAAGCATCCATTGCTGTAATGAACTTATAGAAATTCTCTGATGACGGGAAATATATGCATATGTCGCTACTATCATGACGTCATAACTACAACGCCAATTTTAGAAAGATACTGGGGAAAAATATAAGAGTTGTTCTAAATTTAGCTCTCTGAAGGTGGTTAATGCGATACATTCAGAAGCTCCAAACATGTTATCAGCCAATCAGTAATGGGCATATTTCCCAGTCATACAGTAAACAAGTATATACAGGAATACATTCAGGACATATATCATTTTCTGTTAAAATGTAAGGAAAATTATCATATACTTTGTAGTACAATTATATATTTCAGAATTATGACTCTGCACTTCGTTCACTCCATCAGTCAGATGCCCTTGAATGGTAAGTCTTCATAACGTATGATGTAATTTGATAAACTATATAAACAGTTAATTTTATGCCACAAATAATTAAATTTAGCATTCGAAAAAATGTATGGATTATACATGTATGTTCTGTATATTTTATTTCAGCATTGCAGAAATGATACAGATTTTACTGAAATTAGATAGAGTGGATCTTGCTAGGTGAGTTTAAATGTTATACTCAAGATTTCAATTATTTCACTGTAAAAAAAAAACTTATTCATGATAATGATATTAGTAAAGACAGAGTTGATATAAAAGATATTGATATTGGAGAACAGAAATATTAAATGAATATTGTTTGCATGATATAAATTTTTGCAAGTTAGTTGTAATAGCATTCCTTGTGTTGGTATAATCGGCAATTTCAAAAACCTGATTTATGTCATGTTTGGGACTGTATCTGACAGACCAATTGTGAAGTCATCTTATTCTATGAAAACTTCCCTAAACCCTGGTATTTGACCATACAAAATTTATATTTTTATGACATCAGAATTGTTATACATGTACATGTACGTCAGATATCGTTTCAAATTGGAAATAAATCTGTATTTCAAAAAGACTCAATAAATTACATACATTTTGAAATATTTATCTCTATAGGAAAGAGTTAAAGAGGATGCAGGAATTAGATGAAGACAATGTACTGACTCAACTAGCACAAGCCTGGTTCAACTTAGCTGTGGTAAGGCTTTTCTTTGTTATCATAATTATGTTATTTATAGTAAAGTTACTGTGGAAATAAAAGATGAAATTGAAATCCCTCAAGGGATTTTGAAATCACAGAGATCTCAAGGCTTCCATGAAATTTTCAAAAAAGAAGTAGAATGATTTATGATTATCTCTGATTGGATAGCAGTAAGAATACAGTAAATGTATGTTTCTTTCATCCTAGTTTTGAACCAAAGGGGTAGGACCACGAGACCCCTAAATCAGTCCTTGATTTTTCTCTAGAAATAAATTTCATAACAAATACATGTACTTGATATTTCTCATGAAAACACACAGATGTTTACCGCTTTTAATAAAAAGAAAAATATCACCAAACAAAGTGCCATTTACTGTAATGACATCATGAAGTGACATCATTTTGATGTTATTGATAAAATATGGCGAAAATTGCTGGGTGTTTTGTCTTTTGTGGAAGAATTCAATGTGGCCGCATGCGTTAACTGAGATAAAACATTTATGACACAAAGATATAATGATAATCTTTTGCATGAAATTTTTTCATCTTAGTTAATGCATGCGGCCAATGCCAATTTAATAGAAATATGTAGATTTGCATCAATTTTGCAGAATATGACCTATTTTGGTGTTTCCAAAGGGCTAAAAGCTATTGATAAATGCAATGTTTAGAAAAGATAGATTCATGATTGAGTAGAGGACGTTTCAAAATGTCAAATCACAGTAAAAAACTCTAAGAAGTACAATGTTCAAAATAAGGGCCAATATCAGGCTTTGTGGCCCTACCTCTTTATGTGATCCTTTTGAAATTTTTTAAATTGCTCATGTTGTGTTGTAATATTTATTTTTGTGTATTCATACATACTTATCTGTTACAGGGAGGAGAGAAGTTCCAGGATGCCTACTACATATTCCAGGAGTTGGCAGATAAACATAATTCCACCCCGTTGTTATTGAACGGACAGGCAGCATGCTATATGGCACAGGGAAAGTTTGATGATGCAGAATCTGTACTCCAGGAAGCCATTGACAAAGTAAGTTTTGTGAAAATCAGTAGGATCTCCTTTTCATGTATGGTGTATTTTCTAGTCTTTTAGACATTAACGCCAACGGTATATGTACCGACATTTATCACAGTACTTTTAATATTTACAGATAATCTTGAGCTTGTCTTATTTTGTGAATTCTTTAGTTAGAGTTACTTTTCTTTATGTATGTTTTGTTTATGTTCATTTCAGGATTCAAACAATGCAGAGACGATAATTAATATGGTCGTTTTATCTCAACATCTCGGGAAAGCACCAGAGGTAAGGAGTTAGCTACAGATTCGTAAATAATATAAATTCTGGTTCGCAATGGATTAAAAAAAGATATGACATGTATTTGATTTGTCAATATCAGTTTCTAATTTAATTATACCTTTTAAAAAATGAACATGGTTTCACTTGTATTTGAAATGTTTAACTTTTCCATTTTTCCCTTTTATCATGAAAGTTAAATGATTGTGAAAGTACTTTCATCGTGTATACCAATTATCATTACAGGTTTCAAACAGATATATTTCACAGCTAAAAGATTCTCATAGAAGTCATCCATTTGTGAAAGATTATTTACACAAGGTGGGTAAAGTACATGACATTGTATGAGGTTAAATTGTTTATGGACCAAGTCTAATTTTAATAGTCATCATTGTATAAAGTTTCGTTGAATATTCTGATTTAAATTTATGTGAAATAATGAGTGTACATTTCTGCATAGTCGGTATACATGAAAAATATTTTAAGCATACGATATTTCTTAGTCAAGAAGAACAGTATATATTTTAATCTCTTTGTCCGTCTTAAATTATGAGAGTATAATTCTGTTATTTAGTTTCTGATGCCTCATTGGAAAATAAAAAAGACTAGAGACATAATTATGAAATATGTGAATTCTGCAATCTGTATGTCTTCTTCAAAGCAAAGTGGCTTCCATCTGATAAAACTTTTAAAAACAATGACTGTAGCTTTAAGGTCAATGCTGATCCACAGAATGTAAATAACAATATGAGTCAACTCCCAGAATAAGTCAAGGTCACTTTTAAGGTTAAGGTCAAATGTCAGGAATCAATCAAATTCAAGTGAATGGAGAAATCAAGTATTACTAAAATGTAATGTATTTGGAGATTCCTCAAACAACTTTTATTTTGGTAAGCTCATTTCTAGACACTTGAATTACAGTCCAAAGACTAGGGGGTAGCCATGTTGAAAAGAAGCTAATATCGATAATAAAACATTGAAAATTAAGAATTATCTGGCTAATATGGGTATCTATCAACTTTAAAACATAGTTATAGTCTAAAAAAGATACTAGGAATCAGATTTAAAGACTGGTTTCAACTTCATCCATAAATTTTAAAATCTTGAATCTGAAATACGGTTGTATTCATTGGCTACAAAGGGGGCATTTTATCACGAAATACACACTGTATAGAAATAAACAGCATGCTCTTGTTTATTTCATTCCAAAATCTTATGAATTTTATGTGATCTTAATTAGAAAAAATAAATGAATGACTTAAAATGGGAAAAAATGATACTTTGCTTGTATTATGGCCGAAATCACAGATTCGTAAAAAGCCCCTCAGTGCCTTACCCTCCCTATTTTAGTTTTTCGTCTCTTGGGCATCACTCCCCCCCCCCCCCCTTACTGCAGACCCCCACTTTATCGAAAAATTATATGAGTGATACACACCCTCTGTAAAAGTGGCGTTCTGTAATAAGTGGGGAGGAACAATGTTTTAAAAATCTTTTCCATTTTCCATTGAATTCTATAGAAAAAAGACATATTTAGCCTCAAAATTTAGGAAAATGATGCACGATCAATCTCATCCAACTGCTGATTATGATGAAACCAAGAACTGACATCAGTTTTGTGAAAGAATAATCTTGAAGTTCCCATTTTGAAAATTCCACTTTTTCAGGGCAGATTTTACGCCTTAATGGCTCTTTTGTTTTTCAAACACTCTAGTAGTCTTTATTCTGAGTGTGAAGTAGTTTATTTTTCATTGCAGGAAAGTGAATTTGAGAGAATCGGCAAGAACTACAGTGCTTCAGTAAGATCGTAGTGAACATGCACATTTAATTCCTTTCTTTGACTGTTGTACCATTTTTCATGCAGGCAATTTTAGGTTCACTTCAGTATGTGATATACTATTGCTATGTGAAATTCATATATTATATATGTAAAAATAAATCGAGGACCAACAATTATCCCTCATTTCTGATAGATTGGAAAAGTATGTCAAACTGTTGGCTCTAAATAGTATGAAACTTTGTCTCTGGAGACAATAAGGCATATTGGAGAATTTTTGTACATCGTTCATGTATCAAGTGATATTTAGTACTAAATGACAACCAATATTTATATCATGCTCTTAGTAGGCACTAATTTATTTTAAGTACTTCTTTCAAATGAATTGAACGATTTGAAGAGAATAAAATATACGGTATGTCATGGTATTCTTTGATTTTATATTGATGTTGATATATCTTGAAAAGTCATGGACTTAAAGAAATATTCATGGAAATTCATGGAATTTATAGTTTCATTTCTTAAAACTACTGGCTGAAAGGATTTGGCCTTGCTTTTAATGAATTTTTTATGAATCATAGTTCAACAACAAATTGTTAAAAAAAAAAAATTGTACGCGGATCCCAAACTTACCGACTTTGAGGACATGGAAATAATTGAAGTCACTATTTGATGCCTGAAATGAACCATGGATTTATGGTGTTTAAATTTGTTATACCTCAAATTCAAAGACCAAGTTTGAGAAAATGGAATGGTAGTGAAAAACCCTTTACCTAATCTGATATTGGGTAGTCCTAGAATGAGATATGTTCAATATTGTCAAACTTTTGTGACCTTGTGACCATGACCTCAAATCTGTAAAAAAAAAATCAGGAGTTTTGAGAATTAACAGCACTTTTTAATTTATCTGTTTTTAGGGAAAGAAGGAGCACCACAATTCTATAATCTACAGCATTAAAATATTGGAGACACATTTTTGAGAAATAAATCCGTGAAATGCATGTAAAAGTGATCCATTAGGCAAATCAAAGGAAAATTCTGACATAATGTCCTTGACCTTATATAAAGGCCCATATGTATATGAAATTTCTATTTTGAAAGAAGATTACCTTTAAGGTTTGCCTTAAATGTACATGTATACAATTACCTTTCCGATGCGATTCTTTTTTACAATGCAAAGGCTTGAAAATCATTTGACGGATTTTTTCCAATATTTATTTGACAAGATCATGCAATACTTTGTACTTTTAATTCCTCTGATTGAAAATTCATTAAATTCGTAGAAGTATAATTATTCATGCTAAAATCCATTTATGCTTAAAAGCCGTCGCTGTTAGATTGGAATAACAGATCAATTAAAGTCGTAATGATGGAAATAAAAATTCAATTTGTTGATGTCCTTGTGAATGTTTCTGCAAATCAACTCTCAGCCTTTGAATTTAACAAGACATGAAACAAAATGAGAACGTCTTTAACGCAATTCTGTAAATGATTGTGAAGTCAAGCACAAATAAGAAAACACCTCAAAAGAATGAAATACAAAAATGTGGCAATTTTCAACGTTTTTCTGCTCACTGAGAAATGCAGTCAGATTTTCATACTTTTTAATATCACATCGTCGCCTATCTGAATGACTATGGGACCAAAAAGAGCTGTGTAGGTCATGTACCTCAAATTGATTGCAACTGGTTTCGAGCATGAAATGTGAGTCAATACAAACATTTCGTTGATGGTACTAAAATATTTGTGAAATGGACATCACTGAAAATTTATAAAAATTCTATTATTTATATGAATGTTCTTATGTTTAGCTCATCAGTCGCATTTTTTATCGCAAAAAAGCGTTTTTACAAATTTCGACCCCCTCCAAAAGCTTGATAAACATCGATACATTATGCAACTTTCAATTCAAATCGCGGACAGACACTTTATTTGTGCTCATTGTGAGTCTATGGTCACTGTTCGTAAAGATTATACTTGGGAAGAAATTGTCGCTAGGTATTTTATCTTTAACGATTGGCAAACACATTTTCATCTCCTTCAGAAAGACTGCGTAGAATTTCACCTAATATTTATGGAACGCCAAATTAACAGAAACTCAAATAATTAGAGAGCTCTTCAATTAATTAAAGAGCTCTTTAAAAGAATAAAAGAGCTCTGTGATTCAATAAAAGAGCTCTTTAATTCTGTTATTGCGCTCTTTAATTCATTTATTGCGCTCATAAATAAAATTAGAGAGCTCTCTATTTAAAGAGCTCTTTAATTCGCAATAATTTATTGAGCGCAATAAATGAATTAAAGAGGGCGATAATTGTTTTATTGCGCTTGATAATTAATTTAATTCTTTTAATGAGCGCAATAAATATGAAAATTAAAGAGCTCTTTAAAAGAATTAAAGAGCTCTTCTATTAATTACAGAGCTCTGTAAAATAAATGAGGAGCTCTCTAATACAATACCGATTTTGTAATTAGCTCTTTAATTGAATGAAAGAGCTCTTCAATTGTTTTACAGAGCTCATTAATTCAATTAAAGAGATCTCTTATTCTTTTAGAGAGCTCTTTAATCATAATATGGATATGTCCCTTTTAAAGAGCTCTCTAATACAATGAAAGAGCTCTCTAATACAATTGAAGAGCTCTCTAAAAGAATTAGAGAATTCTTTAATTGAATTATAGAGCTCTGTAATAGAATTAAAGAGCTGAGCCGCTCGAGCTCTCTAATTATAATAATCGGCAATATATGAATTGAAGAGCTCTATAATTGAATTAAAGAGCTCTTTAATTGAATTAGAGAGCTCTTCAATTCTTTTATAGAGCTCTATAATTAATTGAAGAGCTCTTTAATTCAAATATAGAGCTCTTTAATCAATTGAAGAGCTCTCTAATTATTTGTGTTTCTGTTAATTTGGCTTTCCATAAATATTGCTATTAGTTGAATTTTCTTTTTTCAAGGCATCCGAGTGACGATCCATAAAAAACCAGTACTTCTGAATTCCATAGAAATACCATACAAAATGTTTCGTCACAATTATTCTATCGATCAATTAAATTCTGCATTGTCTGCAAAAGAAATATCACAAACTATTGCGTTGATCATTGCAAAAGTACACCAAATCTCTAGAAAAAATTGAGATAAGGCCATACAAAAACTGTCAAGCCTTACACAGATCTAATTGATGGGTCTATGATTTAATTTCAACTAGATTACAAACAAGCTTCTTGCACGAGACAAAATCATTATCCAAATAAGACACGTAATCCCTATTTGTCGCAGAAAATATTTCATACTAAATGAAGAAGGATGAGAACGATGTTCTGCAGTGCTTCCTTACAAGGAAAACATATTGAGATATTCAAATAGCATACAGGGCACACAATGGTCAGTCTGGCTTACCGAATGCCACACTTAACTGACTAATGCTAAGATATCAAGTCGTGAGTGAAAGTCGAACATCTGGATACAAAAATCATACGGCATACAAAACTATGAAAAAAACTAAAAAAAAAAAAAAAAGAAGACAAAACCAAACCAAAACAAAACAAAGCAACTGAAAATTCTGCAAAAAATAAAAGTGAATCCTTAATGGAGATGATATCAGCTGCCCGAGGAGAATAATTATATCCCGCTTGTTCGCACTCTTCTCCAAAACAGTTTTGCAGCGACAAAGTAAATCGCTCACAAATATACCCCTGTTTTAGGGATTTCTCGGTTAGTCGTCTTGCTCTCGGAACTAAGTCGTTGTAGTTTGTGTTTGCCCTACAATAGCTTTGTAGATTGGACTCGCTCCGGAAGACTTGTTTATTGTAAAGGTGCGTCCCAAAAACATACGCTTTTGTCATACATTATACCACGCTGAAGAAACAAACATGAATTATTTTCTACGGCTACTATAAACTTGAAAAAGTTCACAAACCTACACGTGGGAAACTAGAGGCGAATGTAGTCCCGTTTTTTCCCTTGGTGAGCCAGGATGCTTCCACTGTTTCGACTGTCGTTTGGCCTCTAAGGTGAAATGACGGACCCATGTTTCATCCATAGTGACAAATCTTTGAAGAAAACTGATGTCTGACTTTCTCATTTCAAGATCTTTAGTTAGAATGGAATGTACTCTTTCCTGTGAAATGCCAACTGTACTGTCTTTACCGGTATATCTTTCTGAAACTTTTCTGTCAGTCATAACAATATCATGGACTTTATTGATCATTTCTGGAGGTGCAACAGTGACAGGCATTCAAGGACGGGGGTCATCCTCAAGGCTCTGTCTTCCGCCACCCACCTTTTCAATGTAGCATATGAAGGACTATCTTTCCCTTGTGTTGTTACGTACCATATCATTATAGATATCCTTAAGTAATATACAATTCTATGCATCCCTGCGTATCTTCTTCAATACGAGGCTCACAACATATCAATCAGCCCTCGTAAATGCGTATGCTGGTTCTTTATGATGTTAGATCAAAGAATCAATCATGTCAATCGATTACAAAAATCCTGAAGCTTGACAAAGTTTTGACAAGTCTTTTCGTAAAAGCTCTATTAGCTATGTATTTTAAACCTGGTTTTACGCCTGCAATTTCACAATCCTATGTAATTGAAATTGAGCAGGTCTGTCATCACAATGGATGACAATGCAGATGACCGGGAACTGGAAGGCCTGAACATGATGGATGACCCAAGACAATTGACGTAAAGAAGATCGTAAAGTGCAATGATGCATCGCTATTCTATTACTGTATTGCCTGAAACCATCAGATCTGTTTTACAAAGGATATTGTCTGTCTTTGTGTCATATCCAAAAAGAAGCTT
Source organism: Pinctada fucata (assembly GCA_028142955.1). Lineage (NCBI taxonomy): Eukaryota > Metazoa > Mollusca > Bivalvia > Pterioida > Pteriidae > Pinctada > Pinctada fucata. The sequence goes on from AP027104.1 coordinate 14,926,157, forward strand.
GTTTGGCATTCATAACGTCTTAAAGTATTTTGCCCTTTCATAATTTGAAAACGTGGGCGAATGCGAAAATCAAAATTGGCATTTTTTTTAAATCTTCAGATTCCTCTTAAACTAGAATGGGTTAATGTGTCATGAATCAGTTTTAGCACACTTTTCGGAATAATACTAGCAAACACAAATATATTTATGGTCATCAAGAAAAAAAGAGGGGGGAGGGATAAGGACATTCTGGTACCTAATTCTGATTAATCAGATCATTCAAATATTCTTTTACTGCAAGTGTTAAACGTCTTCAAATTCAATAGCATCATATAAGAACATACAAATTTGCATGATGGACCAAGGTTACTTTGTTTTCGGTTGCTTTGCAAGGTTACTTTGTTTTCGGCACCGGGTGTACAATTGTATTTATGTGTAATAATTCAGGTATCAATCGTGTACATGTATATTATTTGGTTATCGGACTGTTTGATGCAAGTCTTATCGTTCCTGATTTTAAAGTTGGTTTGTTCATTTGACGGAAAACAAAATTATATCAAATTACAAACGAACGTATAATACAAAGAATACTAGTATAAGTTTGCTATGTTACAATATGTATATTACCCGGTATTTCATTATGAAAGATGCTAGGCTGAGCATGGTCAAGCCAATGTTTCGATCATCAGAAATTTACAACGTCATGTTATATTCGATTAAAATAATGATGATATATTGGAGATTCACAAGAACTTTTATTTTATTCAATTAATTTAATTCTGCATATATAACACAAAATTGATTGATAATTATACAGTTCGAAACCTTGCATGTACCTTCTTATGAAATAATCCAAAGAAATAGATGTTCAAGGCTGAGAAGCCCGGCATTAGCAGGAAAATTTGCTGCACTGACTTCTTAATTTCAATGCATTATTCAAAGGCAAATTTGATGCACTCATCTTCATTGCTTTATAAGTCTTCCTTGTAATAATTAGATCCAAAACAGGTTCAACACAGTCTTACTCGGTAATTACATTTGGAAGAATAATGTTGAAAACATGATAAATTTCACCAAAAAAAAGATACTTCGCCGGATTATGAGCTTACGTATGTAAGGTTATGGAAAATATATTTAACAATACGACGCACAGTGATTACAGCGGAATATACATACATGAGACGAGAAAAAATGAGAGGGGGGGGGGGGGAGTCCCACGTAAAAGTACAATGTCAACAAAAAGAGAACGACAACGAGAATAATCGAAACAAAACGACAAACACACAGGGCAAACGCCATTGAAACACGAAGTGCAAATCATTAGAGGAGGAAAATTCTCCCACTTGAGACTGAGAACTCTCAAATTTTCCTGGGGTGAGATTATATCATTCTACCTTATGAGCTTTGCACTATGGCCTATGCAAACATTGTATAGTATATCTCCAAAAGACCACGGCGATGTAATTTTTATTAATTATACCTGGTTGTTCAAAGTTTTAGGTCCTCGTTAGTTCTTCTCTTTTCCTTTATTGTAAAACCTTGAGCCTCGAGAAGATGTGTCAATAAACTATTAATATTAGGTTTAATAGATATGTATAGCCGTTTGGTAATAAGAATGTGTTCTTTCAATTTGACGCCCAGTTTAACATTTTGACCCTGGCGTTCATATCAATACAAAAGAATACAAACAAACTCATAGATCTGTAAAATAATATGAGAATGCAATATGATGGTGGATTGTCACCCCTAAAGTACAAGTAACTCTAACCTGACTCCATTGTACCTTTTAAATCAAAGATTAGTTCCTTTGATAAAATAAACCAGGCATTTCCTAATTCAATTACCATCGTCTTATGTAAAAGTCTGTCTGAAAAGATGCAAATCGATATCATGAAGTCGTAAAAAATTCTACAAATGTTGTTTATGATTTTTCTTCAGTGCATTAACGTTCTTAACGTATTCTGCCTTTTGAACTTTTATTCCACAAAGAATTATGGATATATCAAATTGTGTTGAAAATCTCCTAAAAAGGCTAATTTTCACAAATTCCCATTGAATTTTCACTTAACACGTTGGTTAAAATTAATCTATAAAAAATGTTTAACTTGCACAACCTACAACACTTGGCGTATAACCAGGGAGAGAATTTTTATCCATTTGATTTCGAACCTTTGGAAGTGACGGACGTATTTCTATTGAAAACTCCGTCTAGACTTTTTTAGGAGCGGGTAATGCATAAAAACAGGAGACGCTGACTCTACCTAGGCAATTGCCTGAAAAGTGATCAACGTGGATGTTTTTACCTTTTTTTGTGCTTTATACACTAGTATAATTTATTTTCCTTGTAGAATTTCATGCTTTTTGTCAATTTCAAATACATGCTACACAAAATTCCAAAATTACAAAAAAAAAAGAAGATTTACTGTCAGACACAGGTTAGTGAAATATTTCCATAATAACCGTTTTCAGCCATAGAGACCCTCTTAGGTCGTTAATATTTATTTATAAATCATTAAGAACGAGGAACGCAGATAATTACGTAAATCATTTAAATGATAGAGACTTGCAAATTAAGTAAAACATCGTTTGCAAAATGATGGAAAAAATTATGGGAGAGAAATGGACAACTTTTATAGACAAAAGGGAATTCAGATGGCGCCTCTGATTGTTATTGAGGAAACGATATACGCTGTAGATTTGACCTTAAAAACATCGATTAAAGTCAATACAGGTGCTTTTTAGGTATTCCATCATAACTGAGTGAATAAAGGTGATATGGAAAAGTTCTATACGAACTGAATGGATATAAGTGTTCTAACGGTATTCTTTCCTTTCCACCCACCCTGCTACGGTGCACTTTTGGACATTATAACTTCCGGTATCACACTCTTTGGCCATGTTCCATTGTTTAGATTGGGGATCACTGACGAGGGTCAAGTACCCGAAACGTGCATGTCTTGTCCATGCTGCAAATATATTTGTTCTTAAATCATGCTATTGAATTCGAAAACGTTTGACATAGTACTGGTCGAATGACCAATTGTGTTCTCGCGGTGTTCAATCGGTACTGAATGAATAAATTTGTATTTGATGTGTTCAATGAGACTCAGAACTGAGTGAATGAAAGTGCTTTGTAATTTACTAACTGCAGTCGCAACAAACGAACTGATATATCTTAAGTTGGTACAGAAAGAGTTGGTAGAATTCAAATAAATATTATAACAATACAGACTTCAATTGTCCATTGGTCCAGCCCTTTCCTTTATTGTCATTCGAATGTGAGAGTTCCGCTGTGCCACACCGTCTTCTTGGTGATCTTTTACATGTAGTCGAAAATATGCATAATCTTGACATGATGTAGCAACTTTTAGTATTCCAGAAATTTGCAATGAAGACATGCACAATATCTTCGACAGTAAGATGTTAAACAACTTCAAATCAATAGCAAAATTGTTCTTCAATAAGAACAGATAAATTTGCAACAAGGAACAGACATGCACGTTTCTGTTACTTAACCCTCGTCAGTGATCCTCAATCTAAACAATGTAATATGGTCAAAGAGGATGAAAGTTATTATGTCAAAAAATGTACCGAAAGACGTTACAGGATGGGTGGTATATATGCCATAGGACCCAAGTTTTAGAAATTTCAAGAAATTGATAACAGAAATTTCCAAATGCGTTGAAGAAACGATCAATCGAAGTTGATTGAACTTGGCTACAAGGGGACTCCTGGTTCAGCAGCAGTGACTCTAACCAAGTGGTACAAATGTTAAACGTCTTCGAAGTTAATCCTAAAAAGGAACAGCTGGGGTGTTCCATGACAACGTCATGCTTATTCAGTAGACTGAAATGTCATAAATAAATGCGTTATGATAGATCGAGTGTTATAAATTAGAAATTTAACAATGAAATTTTGACAAAATGTGACGAAATGATTTATATATTACTCTTTAGATGTTGACTATTCGGAACTAATTTTGTTTGAATGTATTTCCATGCTGTTGTCCGGCTAGTCAGTGTTGCAGCGCGATGAAAACATGAAATGTTGAAAACATAAGATTTAGTGTATGGATTTTTTTGTACTATTACTATGTGGTTTATTTTGAAATTTTCTCAACGAAAGCCCGAATTTGACAAGAAGTTTTCATTGGAAATATTCCGTTGAGTGTAGGATGTGACATCGAACGACGGAGAGCTATTGTATCTGCACCTGCCCCTGTCGTATGTTGTTGATCTCTTATTCTGTAATAGTCTGCTTGCACGCAACACCCATCGCTTCATTTCGGTAGTATTGTCACATCCGGTTACTAAGTATACTCTGTGGTTGGATTCTTCAAATGGCCTTAGACAGAGCATCACCCACCGTTCTGGACAGTGGGAAAACAGGAATAAAAGGAAAGCAAAAAACATATAGGATCTTAAATGAATTTTCATTTCATACGATGTATTATGAAACGAGTTGTGTGTTTTCCAACAGGGGATGCTTACTCCTCCCGGGCACCTGATCCCACCTTTAGCTTGCTAGGGGTCCGTCGATGCTCAATTTGGTGCTCTATTGTGAGTGCTGTTGAGATTATCGTCAGGATCTCCTTTAACTCATTTATATCCCCGAGCCTTGGCGAGGGGATTTAAAACGCACAACGAGTTTCATAATACATCGTATGAAATGAAAATTCATTTGAGATTCTTTTTATCACATGATATTGCCTAAAATGTGTACCGGTATTTCTAACGTGAAATCAACGTTTCAGAGAACTATAGAAGGAAACCACGTCGTGATCTAGAAGTCGTCTGTAACGCCATGAGAAGTAGTGTCCCCATCGTATAGATTTTCTGTGCGTAAGAGAAAAGTATTTCAATTTTGAATAGTATTTTAATAAAAGAATTAATTCAACAACAACAATTTTTATCATTGATATTAACTCCGGGTCTGAATTTAACAGTTGACCGATATTTGAAAGGTCACATTTGTCAAGGTTTATGTGATAAGGTTCCAAACTTGACCATTCGCATTCAAGCAGAGCGATATGTAACGTGTTATAATATCATATATTTAAGAAATGGCTTTATGAAACTGCATAAAGGGTGTATCATGTGATAAATTGATATATGACCCTGTATGATAATATATGAAGATTCCATCATTAGAGCCAGACGGCTTCCAAGTAAGCTACTTGTTCAGGGTTATGTTACACAACGGCTGAAATCAGGATTGAGGAAGTTCTTGGGTCGCTACGGGGATGTTATAAAAGCACATGAGATCCCCCTTTCCAGAATGATCAGTGACATTCTACATTGTGATTGAATGGCTGTCATCATCACCAAACAAGACATACCCACGTGATATGTACATCAAAATGTACATCGACACAATCACCGAATTTGACAGGTTTCCATGGAGCTGTTGCGACGGGTGTTGCATGCAATCAGGAGACGCTGAATCTCCCCGGGCACCTGGTCTCACTCCTGAATTTTGTTCATTCCGAGGTTCGCAACCGTTCCTGTGGAAAATCTTATGATTTTGCCTTGCCTTCTCGACTATGAGACTGAATAACTGATGGGTACTTCTGTAATGTTTATTATGTTAAACGTCTTTAAATTCAATAGCATAATTTAAAACCTGATAAATTTACAGCATGGACCAGACCTGTACATGTACCTAACCGTTTCATATGTGCGATATGTTTGCTTTTTATTGAAAACTTTTGTGTTATGCGTTTTCCATTGCAAGCGGACACTTGATGAGGGTTGTGCGCACGTAATCCAGGATAACCACACCGTCTGCTATTCACGTGGCAGATCCTCGTCCTAAGTCGGCACCGGTTGCCCATTGGTATCGTTGGTTTATGTGTAGTCCTTCATGTTTCATGTTTATATGTTGTGAGTTGGTGTTCCTTGTCCCTTTTGCGTCTCTTTCTGTGGGTATATGTTCTGTGTTTTTTGCGTGGGTGTTTTGGGATTTTGCTGTGGGTGCTGCAACCTAGTGTTGTTGGAGATCCCCTCCTTACTTGATGAAGGTCATCTCCTCACAGCTATGTTATAAGAAAATCATATTGTATGGACAGAAGGATGATTATCCATATTGTTGTACATTGTAGTCAGTGAATGGAAGTCAAACCCCAAACCCCCAAAATCAGAATCCAAAATTCAAATGTAAATGGACAAACAAAGCCTTGAAAACACAAAACATAGATAAGAGGGAGATCCTCAACTGTGAACACAGCGGAACACACTCCCATGAGAGGACAAATTATAGGTGGCGCCCCTATAAGAATGCGGCGACGTACTTAACATCAAAGTGTCCATAATAACTTCAAATAAATAATCAAATTTTGTCGTGGTATAGTCATGGAATCGAAAATTTGACAAGAAAACTTCCAAAACATATTCTGACTGCGTAGAATTTCAGAGAATTGTTTTGAATGGAATATACAATGGGATGGTATGATGAAATTTAGTTTTGGTGTCACATGCTTAGAGTATGGATGCACATATGATTTACTTGGAACGTTTTCACTATTCAATGATTCAATAACGCTTTCAATGTTATCATCAATATCGTCGCATATCAACAAGCATAAAACATGGACTAGAAACTTGGTCCTTTTCACTCCGGGACCAGATCAATCTCATAAAATGTCTATTATGACGCAGCCTCTCAGCATGATTGGAAGTCTATTTGTTACCTAGGATTGATCCTCTCCGTTTAAGCACATGATGTAACTGATGTGAAGAGACGCCGAGGTTCAGATATGTCAATCTTCATGAATGACCGCCGTCTGATCCGAGTAGTTAGTGTCGCATGACTGACCAAAATCGGAAAGTCTGGAATTGATATGGATGGCCTTAGGAACTCTGTAGGTTGGATGAAAGGCCGCTGGAAATACACATTAATACATCATTATCAATCTCGATATCAGAATAGGAAGTCGGCATCAGTCTGATTATTCTGCCTTCATGAATGCATAAAAATGAACTCATCTGGGTTACAAAATTTTCTTCTTTTTTTTTGCAGTTTTAGAATGAAATTCGACAACCGGAAGGTTTTATTCGTCTTCTAGTTGAACTAACTTTCTTCGCGAAAATTGTTTTAGTTTAAACATATTAAATTCCATTAAACATGAAATGGGAATTGGACATAAATAACAAAAACATTATCTAAGCCCTTTCCCTATCTATTCGTCCACCACCAGCCATTGTAAAACGATAAACGCAGACTGTTGTGTATAAGGAAAAACCTATAACGGTTCGAGGAGGGACCCACCTTAAGTATGAATATTAAACATCTTTATATTCATTAGCATCATTTTCAAGCAGATTAATTTACAGCATGGACCAGACATGCACGTTTCGGATATTAAACCGTCGTCAGTGATCCTCAATCTAAACAATGAAATATAGTCATTTTTTGAAATTTATGTCAAAAATATACCAAAAGACGTAGCAAGATTGCTGGGATATGATGCTTAAGGACCCAGGTTTATAGAAATTTGAGAAAAAATGTTAACAGAAATTTTCGAATGACCAACTGAAATTGATCGAACTTGGCTACATGTGCCCTCGTGGACTCCTGGTGGGATATACTCGGAGAATCCTAATACGTTACAATTCTTTTGGCTTTAACATGCTAAACAGTAACTTTTTATCTCTCCTGGGATAAATGGGATATATGGGTTGCGGTAAAGCCTTGTCATAATAGAAATGTTTTCTTCTCGATATTTCGCGTTAATGAAAGAAAAGATATGCAGTGTGCAAAATAAGGGTAAAATTTCGAAGAACTGATTTAAGAGCTCTTTTAAGAAAAAAGGATTTTCGCAATCATTGATGCATAAAGCAATATCTTCTTACACTAATGGACTAACATTTCAACAACTCGATTATAATGTTGTTTGTCAATGCATTTAGCATTAGAAAAGCTTAAACGTATAAAGAAATATCTTTATCACTATGCACTTTTTAAGAAGACATACCATTCAGATTTTCATTACCCATCATTAATATCATGATCAAGAGTCGTATTTATTGAATAAGCATATCAAACCTATGGTTTTGTGATCTATTGTGAGTGCTGTTGAGATTATCGTCAGGATTTTCTTTAATTCATCTATGGTAATGGAAAACCCTTTTATTGTGTGTGATAATGCATTACTCATTAAGACGATTATTTGATGAAATGCATCAGTATCAAGATACTGCATATTGTCCTGAACAACCTTTTCACGTTTTAGATTTTTAGAAAAAAGGAAGTGTTCGAATTCCGACTTCATACAGATTCGTGAGGTAGATGCACGTCACGGGTAATGATTCCTCATCAGCGGTACTTGTGTTTAGTGTTTTGAAGTCCTCATTGGTATTCGGTGTTCCTTGCCCTTTTTGTGTCTTGTGTTGCACTTGTCCACTGTGTTTTCGCATTTGAGTGTTTCGGTGTTTGCCGTTGATGCTGCAGTAAAGTTCTGTTGGAGATCACATCCTTTCTTTCAAGCTTCACTACTCCGAAAAATCAAAGTTATTTCATGAAACCCCTTGTATCATTTCAAGTTTGAGATTTTAAAGTTTGAGGTGCTTTTTTTCGTCTAAAGTGAGCGGTTCCTTTCTTCAGGGTCTATTCAAAGGCTTTATTTATGAAAACTGTAGTCAAATCAATTAGATGGTCGGTGCGAGGCGTTTAATTATACTCTATACTTTCTTGAAGAAATCAAAAATTTTTTTTTCATTTTTTTATTTTCATTCACCAGACACATGTTTCGAATGCTCATCAGTGATGCTTCCAGACAAAGCAGCCCAAATTCATTTCACTAGCTAGCGCACTCTGATGTTATTCTTAGAATTAAAAAAAAAATTGCATTTACTTGACATAGAGTGCGCGGCTCCGAATTTCCAATAATTTATATTGCTGTGATAACTTAGAACGGAAAGGCAGGTTATCAGGAGATGATGACGAGATAGAAAAGATTAGGTTGTGGCCAAAGAAAAAGTTCTTTCTGACAACATTGTTCGATGTTACGAACGATGAGGAAGACTATTGGTTTTTTTCGTCAAGAAAAAGACGAATCACAAGTCCTGTATCATTACACCATGATCAATGGTTAATTAATATTTCTTGTGCGAATCTATAAAAATCCAGGAGGTCCAACCAATTTGCGAGGGGGTAGGAGGTTTCAGCCTATGATTTTGATAAATATATGTTAAGAAACGTTTAAGAACATTCTAGTATGCATTCTGACTCATCTAACCCCCTCTGGATATATGCTTGTCTTGAGTATGGAGAAGAGAAAAAAATATGGTATTCTGCAATATCGATAGTCTGTCTCAGTCTTGTTTCAATGACATCTGAGGCATCTGCTAAGAATTACATTGCTAGTATACATAAGTATCGTAATTTTGGAAGCAAGCAGATCGTTTCGAATTTTTATACAGACATGATACATGTTCTTTAAGGTATCCAATGGGTAATTAGAGGTAACTGGAGGACCCATATATGGAATTCCGAGACCTAAAATCACAGTGTTGTTTGAATATTAAAACTAATTTAATTTTTTGACCAATTTAGATATTGAAAAAATTGGTTACTATATGTCTAAAAGTTGTGGGCCCTTACAGTTTACATTGAACTCTTTGGGAAAAAGTAAACGTTTCCTAAAATTTTCAACAGGACGCTAGGGTATCAAATATCGGTTGGTCAAACATTTCTGAGAGAAAAAAATCATCAAATTTCGCTGAAAAAACGAAAAGTTCACCAATATGTTTTTCTGCAATTTATTTTTATCTATATATTCCAACAAGAGGAGATTACTCCAAAGTTATTCTTTTCAAATTTTTTTTTATTTCGATATCTACTTCGATATCTACCAAGTTATTTTGAATATCATATGACACAGAAAGATATTCAATGCTGAATAAACTTCATTTTAATGTTTTTGACATATAATTTCCTGCCTTACCCATTAAATACCTTACTTGTAGTCATATTATTGAGTTTGTCATCGTCTACTGCTTCAAAGATTCTCCTCTTTTCAATCTTCCCCATAAGTAGTAAACTGCAAAAATGTTTTATCCTAAATATCGGTCTGATAAGAACTGATTCGAACTGATGGCATGGCCAATTTATTTAAGGATAACTTAATCACAACTTGTCTTTTTACATTAATTTTATTACTTTGTCTTTTTAAGTCTCAGATCGGATTACTTGAGACGTTGAACCGCGAATAAACATATTTGTATGACCCTTGACGAGGAAGTTATTTATGACAGTCTGTAGACTGATCCTGCTCTCACCTAGCTTTCTTACTTGCTTCAAAACATGAAACTAGGTCAGAGAGCGTCTTTAATTGTGCGTTTTCTGACAAAATAATCGCCAGTACGAAAAGAGAAACTCTAGAAGGATAAAAAGTGGTCGTATTAAACGTAAGATAAGAAAGTAGCTTTTCTGCTAGTTGTATATAGTTTGCAGATGCGACTGGTGACGTATTTTTTAAAACATTCAAAAAAAAATTTGTGGAAGGTATCAAGAGATTGGATACTTTTCTACCCGAAGGTGCTTTATTATCCCAAGAAAAATGAGGAAAGTTTTGCATCAACAGGACTCACATGTCCTGCATTAGGGAAAGAAGATGATACGATGTAGAAGCAATTTTGAAGAGTATAAGACGTGTACTATGCGTCAAATGAGATAAGATCTTTTGGTTGCAATCAAAATCAGTTTTGTTGATAAATGATCGAATTGTGTCATGACATATCATTCTTCGTTTGCAGGGGGGGGGGGGGGTTAAAATTGTATCAAATAATATATCCTATTTCCTAGGATTCGAACCCCTCACTCTTGACCAACACTCCACGTTGGCAAATTTAGTAAGGTGTTCATGATCGATAAATCGTCAAATTCCGTACAAACGGATATTCCCGGATGTTCATCCTGAATTTGTTCATAATGTTATTGAACGTCTTTTAATTTGATAGCACGTTTCGGGCACTTAACCCTCGTCAGTGATCCTCAATCTAAACAACATAATATGACCGAAGAGTGAGAAAGTCATTATGTCCAAAAATGTACCGAAAGACGTAGCAGGATGGGTGGAATATGATGCCACAGGACCAACTTTTTCGAAATTCCAAAAAAAAAAAAAAATGATTACAGAAATTTCGAAAGCGTCGAAGAAACGATCAACCGAAGTTGATCGAACTTGGCTACATGTGCCCTCGGGGACTCCTGGTCCTCCAGCAGGGATACTAACCAAGTGTTACAAATGTTAAATGTCTTTAAAGTCAATAGCCTCACCAAGAACGACAAATTTGCAACAGGGATCAGACATGCAAATCACTTTATTTAATGACCGTATTGATGAGGATTTTCCACTACACTGTCTGATAAATTAAATCTGGTTTGAAATGTTATTCAAGAACGTTACAATTTTGATCAATCAATTTTCTTTATCGTTTTATTCTGTGATAAATACACCGGGAATTCTTGCTGTTCACAAAGAAAATCGGAAGTACTTGAATAAAATGTATATTTACAATATTTTCTGAAAGACAACACCATATATTTTCTGAATTCAATTATTGTTTTTATAAAATAAATGACCGTAGAAACCGTCTGTACATGTACCAATTAAGAAGCATTGAGTTAGAATACAGAACAAACTAACAAGAGGACAGAACAAAGACATCCTTTATCAACTAATCAACTTGACGACATCACCGGGTGGGTTGCTAGTACAATTTAATTCCAGAAACCTTATTTCCTAGTATATTAGACCCTATTATTTGTTATTTGTGAGATCATGGCACATGTATATATTAAAAATGATATCTTTGTGCTGCAAAACTAAAGTACGTGCTGCAAAATTTGATTTTGTTACAAATATAATTTTATCTCAAAACTGAATTTGTCATTACAAAAATGAATTTTGTTAACTGAAATGTGACTTTTGACAGTAAGGGTTTTAAATGTTTTGACCTGAGATGGTCGCAATTAGCACTTTGTATATAGGAATAACCTCAGACAGCGCATGTTTTGTAGATAGTTTACATTTTCGTGCGTGAGCATCGACGGCGGGTGCAGCTAACCAAACAGGGGATGCTATCTCATCTCGGGCACCTAGTCCCACCTCTAGCACCCTAGGGGTCCGTCGACGCTCATTTTAGAGCTCTATTTTGAGTGCTGTTGAGATTATTGTCAGGATATTCTTTATCTCATTTTAATAAAACAAAAATTAATATTTGTGGTTTGATTTTATTCATATTCATTGGATAATGAATGCTATTCATTCCGGGTTCGCGACCGTTCCAATGGAAATTCTATTGATTTAGATCACCGTGGGTTCAGTTTGCAGGTAAAAACAGCGGCAAGTTTCTTTAGGAGCAGTTAAAATCGTTTCCCCCCGTGACTTGATGTTTGTTAAGTGTATTAATTACTTCTTTCCAGCTCTGTCGCCTGAAAGCAGCTTTGTTTTGGTCCTTTATCAATTTGACATCATTATTGCTATTTCGGAAATTTGTCATTTCATAGAAAAATCTCGTCGAAATTAAAAAGGCTAACATCTAAGCACTATCCCTCCAATGCTATTTTGAACACAGATTTTATTTGGATATGCTACTGAATCGACCATACAGGAAATTTGGAGCCGCGCACTCTCTCTAAAAGTAAATGCAGAAATTCAAATTCTAAAATTAAACCAGACGGCGCTAGTGAAATAGCAATTTGGCTGGAAGAATCACTGGTGAGAATTTAATATTCGAAACACGTGTCTGGTGCATAAAAATTGGTTTGAAATTTTCTTCAAGAAGGTATAGAGTTGGAACATTTCCGTATTATTTAGATGACAAATATGGATAATGACCATATCCCTGTCTACAGTACAAAATCGATAATTCAGAAAATCAGAAACCGAAGGCATACAAAATCAGGATAAAACAGGAACCAAAGCAAACAAAAACAAAAACCTCCACCATATGAAAAGAAGCGAACTCCCGATATGAGAGTGAGACCAGGTGCCCAGGAAGAGTAAGCATCTCCTGCTTGCATGCAACACCCGTCGCTTCAATTCGGTAGAACTGTCACATCCGGTTACTTCCATTTTGGAAGATATAGAGTACAATCTTTGGTTGGATGGTTCAAATGGTCTATGACAGAATATCATCCACCATTCTGGATAGTGGGACATCATAGTGTATGACGAGTTCCCCATATCGACCGTAGAACTTCCTCAGTGACGATGTTAGTCGGTCACAAACATATTTAGATCTTATGAATTGTGACGTCACGAGTGTTACCATACGAAATGCAGTACGCTCCTTTTAATAGTTGCATCTCAGGGAATTACATTGGTTGTGCATATATACTCAATTTGAATCATATTTTTTGCAGCATTGATTTCGAGGATATAATGTCTTCCATAACCTTAAACCAAGGTTATATTTGCAAGGCCAAGGTCATAGTAAAAGTTCTCTACCTGATAACTTTTTATCTCACCGACCGAAGCTCAAGTGAGCTACAGCGCGCCGTCCGTCGCCGTTGTCCGGCGAAAACCTTTTACATTTTCGACTTCTCCTCTGCAACCACTGTAAAGAATTTCACGAAACCTTACAGGAAGCAAGTACCCAAGGTCGGCTACCAAGTTCGTGATTTTCATGTTGGTCGGTCAACAAATATGTCCACCGAAAATTCTGATTGGCTGACGCATTTTCGACTTCTCCTCTGCAACCGCTGCATAGAATTTCACGAAACTGACAGGAAGCACAAAAATCAAGGTCCTCTACCAAGTTTGTGTTTTACGGACCGATCGGTCAATAAATATGGCTGCCAAGGGCTCTAATTGGCTGACGCATTTTCAACTTCTCTGCAATCGCAGCATTTCACGAAACCTTACAGGAAGCAAGTACTCAGGGGCCTCCAACAAATTGTCCACTATCATTCTTGTGTCTGCAACTTAAGTGAGCGATGTAGCCTCCTAGGGCCTCTTGTTAGTTTGTATAGTCCTTGACCTTGATCAATGATTATATCTGATAGGTAAAAATCGTAAAATATTGCCTTTGCCAAAGCTTTTTAACACATTAATACTTAAGTTTAACAGAATTAATGCTGTCTAGGACAAGGTAGAGTTAAACCGATGAAACAAAGAGAACGTTATTATTTCATCGCTTTTGACATTTTCTGCATTGCCGAAGTGCGATGTGTCAAGCAAACAGGACATGCTTACTTTCACCGTACACCTTATCTCATTTCCATCAGGGGAACTTAAATGTTTGATTTATTATGTTTTAGCATTGTTATAGTGTATATTTCCATTGATTCTAATGCAGATTTTAGAGCTTTGTGCTTTACTTTGGCTCTCTCATTCTTAAAATCCTTTTTTTACTGTGTCGATTGGAAAATAGAATTATCAAGAATATTGTTCATGGATTCAAAATTTCAAAGATGATTTTCATATGTTATGCAGGACATTGCAGTTACAAAATTATTTTTCTGTGTTAGCGTTGCTTTCTCTCTCACCCATCCCCGCCATTTACCTATTTATATGTATTTTATTAAATCTTTCCCCCAACTATTCTTCTTTATCTCAATCTTCCGAATAAACCGTTGACCGTATATAGAACAAAGTACAGTCCTTGATACCACCCCTAATTTTTTAACTTTACGTACTGATATGTAATACGAGTTTCATTGGTAGGTTAATTAACGTCCTTTATTCGAATAACTCGAATACAACATCAAAGCGAGCAGTTTTCGTATTAACACAAGATACTTCCTCATTTTGCACAGAACTGGTGCCTTTTTCTGTAAAATATATTTATGAGAAATAATGAAATTTACCTAAAGCATTGTCGTCTTTTTAAATCAGTTTCCTGGTCAATAAATGATTCCATATTTTATTTCAATATCTCATTTCTAATTTAATTAGCGGTAGGGGACAATACGTCGTTTTATCATTTGACGATCTGTGTATTCCATTCCATATGATATGTGTCTTACTAACGCTTCCTTATTTGGAATTGAATATGCGTTCTTTATCTATAAAGGATGTTAATCATATTTTGAAAAAAATGAAGAAACTAACTTCTTTTCTTATTTTTTTTTACTACAGCTTCCTTCTCATCGAATGTTTCTATATTGATTATATTAATAATATGAGGCTATAAACTCTGCGATTTTTGTTTTCATTTACCAGTAAAGACAATGACCATTGTGTTACCATGAATACTTTGTTTTCACTTTCTCGTGAGAGTTATTGAAAAAGTGTCATCAGATTGGAAATTAACATGTTCTTTCGGAAAATCTAATTTTATCGACAGTGAAATGATCAAAGTGAGCAGGAAAGCCACAACAATAAAAATTCACCAACAATTTTAATTGAATTAAGAAGCGATTCATCCAGAGTAAAGAGCATTTTCTCTTATGATGCTCAAAGGCTTATATCATCTCATCTAGATTTCTCAAAATAGCTGAAAAAAAAAGACCATAATAAGACTTTTAAGCCTTAAGGTAGATTGTACCTCTGGTCGTAAATCGGGGAAATGGTGTATGGATACTCCATATTTTCTTTTTATATTATTTCGTATTGGGTAAAGCTTATAGGTTTCAAATATATCTTTGGTTAAAAAATGTTTCTACAATGTATATAATGTGATTCTTTTTTATTTTTCGATAGGGTGTAATGTTAAAGTTACTGTCCTGTTCACTAATTCCAGAGCACCCTGTTTTCCCGGTTTTCTCTAAAATATGATAATGTCATCTTCCAAAAAGATATCAATTTTATTGTACTCCTTTAGTCGTAACAGAAAATACCATTCTTTTGGCTGAGCTAAGTTAGAAATAGGACGGAAAATAAAAAGTCTACGGGGATTTTCTATCGTAAAATCGCTGAAAATGCGTGACGTCGGGAGCTTTGACGTCACTGTTTACCATTGTTGACACGGAGAACAATATGGCGGCGGCTTGTATTAACATGGGAATTTCCCGTAGACATTTTATTTTTTCATTTTGCGGGTTGAAGGCAGCTGATAGGGTAAGTTGAAGTTAATTTCCAGTTACGACTAAAGGAGATCAATTCTCAGAAACAATTATTTATAGCAAAATTCTTCAGACGACAGAATAAATCGCCCAAACAGGGTGCTCTGGAATTAGTGAACAGGACGGTAATATATTTACATGTTTCTACAATTTTCATAGACATATATGTGTATCTGTATGCATATTGACAATCATTTGTAGTGAACAGGACAGTACGGTCATTCGAATTAAAGACGATAAAGATATCACTACAATCTAGGTTTTATTTGAAAAAAAAGTATTTATGAAAGGTTCAATGATGAACATAAAAAAACTCAAAAAAAAAAATTTAAAAAATCATCATAGGGAGAATATAAGTTCTCACGACCAGAGGCACGAGCTACCTTAACAGATTTTTTTTTCAAAAGTTCTGCGGAAGAAATAAAATGGAACTTAAAAATGAGATTTACACAAAAGGGACCTACTCTAAAGTAAGGTCAATTAAAAGAGAAAGGGTAACAGTTTCACTTGGGTCATTTATATTCTATCTTGATCGATCCCTTTGATAGCTCTAGTTATTTTCAGTAAATGGAAGTAACCGGATGTGACAGTTCTACCGAATTGAAGCGGCGGGTGTTGCATGCAAGCAGGAGATGCTTACTCCTCCTGGGCACCTGGTCTCACTTCCATATCGGAAGTTCGCTTCTTTTCATGTGGTGGAGGTTTTTGTTTGTTTGCTTTGGTTTCTGTTTTATCCTGATTGTGTATGCCTTCGGTTTCTGATTTTCTGAATTATCAATTTTGTGCTATATGCAGGGATATGGTCATTATCCATATTTGTCATTGAAAAATATGTTCTACAACATAAAATTTCAGTGCGCCATATTGAAACAATGAATCAGTGATGCTCGAGGCTGAAAGAGAGGAAATTCTAAACATGATCAAAATGTATGTCAAAGAGCCGTTAAGGACATAGCTATGCCACCAGGAAGAGATCCGTTAGTTTTAGAGTTGTGTATTAAATTTAGTATCAGAAAATTTACAAATATACTTAAAGTCAGCATAGATACAAAGTAAGACAAGGGGAACTATATCCTTGGGGTCTAACAGTCCACCAGAAGAGGTACCAACCTAATGGTTGGGATAATCAATATTGAAAAATATGTTCTTTAGTAATTTCTTGAGTCCTTCGGTATCCACACTGACGACTCTGATCTTGAACTACCTTATAGCTACTGGATTCCAAAAAAAAAAAAATGCACAAATATCCCTACATGCACCGCTTCATCACAGGTGCGTCAAGGTGCTTCACAAAACCTCTATCCATTTTGCTTACGAAAACATTAACTTGCATCAGCATGGTCTTCAAACATACTGCGAGACAACTTATTCAAGAAATGGAATTAATCAGATGTGGATCTTAAAGAATTCTAAGGAACTTTTGGAAAATTTGAAAGTCATTAATTTCTATATACTATTACCATCCCACATCAAAAGCTCATAAACAGACTTGCCAATATAATTCACAACACCTTTCTTTGAAAAAATGGTAATAGGAGATACAAATACCTCGTCATAGGGCGAGATGCTACTTATTTCGTGAAGGAACACTCTGATCCAAACAAAAAGTATACCGAAGACGACATCATCTTTTCTGTGCTGTTTGGAGGAACCGTATTCCAGCAGATAGACTGCATCCCCATGGGTACCAATTGCGCCCCACTGCTTGCGGACGTATATTTATATTCATACGAAGCTGACTTCATCTAGACCTTGCTCTCGACTGGGCGAAAGCACCTAGCATCTCAGTTCAATTCTACGTAGATACATAGATGACGTGTTGTTCATGAATAATCCGAACTTTAAGGATCATCTCATGAAATATATCTTCATGAACTAGAGATCAAGGAAGCAATAGAGACTGACAGATCCGCTTCGTACTTGGATATACTTCTATCTTTCGACGCAAACGGCCATTTGAACACCACACTGTATGACAAAAGTGACGATTTCAGCTTCCAGATAACTCACTTTCCTTTCATGAGTAGCAACATTCCGTATTCTCCTGCTTATGACGTGTTTGATTCTCATCTGATACGGTACGCCAGGGCATGTTCCAAATATGAAGATTTCATTATTAGAGCCAGTCGGCTTGCAAGAAAGCTACTTGTTCAGGGTTATATTCCCAGTTAGCACAACTTTGTTTTAAAAACATGTCAAAAATATTTCAGTAAATAATTAGAAACGTGATT
Organism: Pinctada fucata; assembly: GCA_028142955.1. NCBI lineage: Eukaryota > Metazoa > Mollusca > Bivalvia > Pterioida > Pteriidae > Pinctada > Pinctada fucata. The sequence continues at coordinate 14,944,378 of AP027104.1, forward strand.
TTGTATAATTCCAGAAATATCAATAGAGCTTTACCAATAACAGACGGTTGTTTGCCGATGAAAGACGTCCGTACGAAACGCGTCGAAACTTACCGTACGTAAGGGGTTGTGTATAAAAAAACCCATGATATATCTTTCAAAAACTTAAATAAAACTCTGTAAAGACAAATACATATAACGATATATGTATTTTGTATGTTTTTCTCATTACTGACTACAGTACTAACAGAATTTTGAGTTAATGTTTAAAAGATATATCGTGTTTTTTATATACGACCCCTCATGTATGAGTTTCGTCGCGTTTCGTTCGGACGTACTTCGACGGCCAACAACCGTCTGTTGTTGGTAAGGCTCTAATAAAACATTTGTGGAAACATTTCATTTTGTTCAGCGCTCTTTAATGTTGTTTTAAAAACGTTTTTAAAACATTCTATACAACGCCACGATGTTTTTAAAGTGTTCTTGGAACGTTTTGTCAGAAATGTTTCAACAGACCCTGTTTGAAACCATACAAAAATATTTCGAAAATGTTTTATGTTACCTGGGTTACACAACGACTGAAATCATCATTTAGAAAGTTCCTCGGTCGCTACGGGGATATAATTGAAGAATATCAGATCCTCCTTTCCAGAATGATCAGTGAGATTCTGCATTGTAATTAAATGGCTGTCAACATCACCAAAACAAGAAATACTTACCTGATATGTACATCAAAATGTACATCGAGACAATCACCGAATTTGACAGGTTTCCAAGGAGCTGTTGCGACGGGTGTTGCATGCAATCAGGAGACATTGACTCTCCCCAGGCACCTGGTCGCACCTCGGAATGTTGTTCATTCCGGGGTTCGCAACAGTTCCGATGGGAATTCTCACGATTTGACCATGCCTTCTCGACTTTGAGACTGTTAGGTGCTTCTTTGATGTGTATTAATATTGAATTAATATTGAAATATTTACTTGATAATTGAAATGAATGAACTAGCTTTTCATTTGTCAAGTTCAGAACTATAATCATTAGAAATACGTCATTTGAAGCCTCCCGAATCTCGAATAGATATATTCCTATAATGTTAAATAACAAGGAAGTTCTTTTGTGTCATTATTAATGTTAGTCTATAGACTGATTCTGCTATCGTCTAGCTGTCTTTTTTGTTTCAAGACAAGTGAGATAAAGAAGACCTTGTCGATAATCTCAACAGCTCTCACAATAGAGCACCAAACAAACAAGATTAGAGAGAGTCTGTAAAGAACAGCAGCATGCTGTGCTATTGCTGACCAAATACCCACCAGTACGGAAAGGGAAACTCTACAAGGAATCAATGTGGTCGAATTAAGAATGTCCATGACAGCTAGACTTCATTTAATTTTCCAAAGAATTATAAATGTTAATGGTGACGTATTTTACATTTAGAGGAAGGTTTCAAGAGGTTGGATATTTTTCTTCACGTAGGTGCTTGATTATACTCAGAAAATGTAAAAATCCTGACTTCCATTTCTTACCTTAAGGATGAGTAGATGATACGGTTGATTTTACAAAATTGGATTCTGCAAGGAAAAAATCATTGATGTCTAACAAAAAATAATATTCATATTGCGTTTATGATAGATTCTTTTTATAAGTGCAAAAGTGAATAATGTGATACAAAATTTTCTATGATCAGTTTATTGAATTCATCCAGAGAATGTACTCGGTTAGAAACTGCATCAAGACATCTTCACTGTTCAAACGAAGTTTGTTGCGGATGCTACCTTGAAACCAAGTAAATGAAATGAAGAAATAAAGACGTACACTTTATTTACTGGGGATGGAGGTGCCTGTTATCCTTAACCTAAGTGCGGATGTCGACGGCAACGCCGGGGTGATAAAATAACACAGTAGTGAGCTAAAAAGGAGAGCACAAAAGTAGAATATTTACCGCTTACTTTGAATGGAGGATGTAATTAGAGTCTTATGACAGTAATAAGATATAGTTTTACTAAAAACGATGAAAATTTATATAATTTTATTTTATTTGCAGATATTTGAGATTTCAACTTCAATGGCTTCAAGATAAAGACCATGATTAAAACATTGACTCAATGAGTGGTTTTCAAAACGAAAATGCTAAATTAAAGTCTCCAAAAGCCAAAAGGAGCTTTTGGGTGACAAGTTTAATATGTGATGGCAAGTCAAAATCTGAGACTTTGAAAAATAAGAAAAGATCTAAAAAAAAAAAGAGACCATGTTACAATGTTAGCAGCACAAGACGCGTATTTCAACGGTATAAACATCCACATATAAGCGGCTACGATTTGTTATTTTGAGATATGAAACACGAAGGACAAAAAATGGGGGGGGGGGGGTGCTTAGACCATGACTCGACTTCAAACGGCCATTTGCTACAAAGACATATTATTTTTCATGATAAACAGAATAAATTATATCTAGACAAGTCTTGAAGAATGTAAGAGCGTCATCCGGAAAATGGCGCTATTAACTTTCAACTCGGCAAATGTCGATATACAGTTTTCCTTGTTCCGGTAGGTTACGTCAAGTTATGCGCCTAATGATTACGTTTAATGGTCTCGTTGGTTTATGTGTAGTCCTTTGTGTTTGATGTTTCTGTGTTGTGCGTTGACGTTCCTTGCCCCTTATGCGTCTCTTTCTGTGTTTGTCTGCTTTGTGTTTTTGCATTGGTCGTTTAGGGGTTTTACTGTTGATGCTGCAACCTGGTGTTGTTGGAGATCCCCTCCTTTGTTTGAAGTCAAACATAACATCAGAATCAGAGTGCAAACCTCACAATCAAAGGGCATACGAAAGAAGGAAAAAATGATAAACTCACAATCAAAGGGCATACGAAAGAAGGAAAAAATGATAAACTCACAATCAAAGGGCATACGAAAGAAGGAAAAAATGATAAACTCACAATCAAAGGGCATACGAAAGAAGGAAAAAATGATAAACTCACAATCAAAGGGCATACGAAAGAAGGAAAAAATGATAAACTCACAATCAAAGGGCATACGAAAGAAGGAAAAAATGATAAACTCACAATCAAAGGGCATACAAAAGAAGGAAAAAATGATAAACTCACAATCAAAGGGCATACGAAAGAAGGAAAAAATGATAAACTCACAATCAAAGGGCATACGAAAGAAGGAAAAAATGATAAACTCACAATCAAAGGGCATACGAAAGAAGGAAAAAATGATAAACTCACAATCAAAGGGCATACGAAAGAAGGAAAAAATGATAAACTCACAATCAAAGGGCATATGAAAGAAGGAAAAAATGATAAACTCACAATCAAAGGGCATACGAAAGAAGGAAAAAATGATAAACTCACAATCAAAGGGCATACGAAAGAAGGAAAAAATGATAAACTCACAATCAAAGGGCATACGAAAGAAGGAAAAAATGATAAACTCACAATCAAAGGGCATACGAAAGAAGGAAAAAATGATAAACTCACAATCAAAGGGCATACGAAAGAAGGAAAAAATGATAAACTCACAATCAAAGGGCATACGAAAGAAGGAAAAAATGATAAACTCACAATCAAAGGGCATACGAAAGAAGGAAAAAATGATAAACTCACAATCAAAGGGCATACGAAAGAAGGAAAAAATGATAAACTCACAATCAAAGGGCATACGAAAGAAGGAAAAAATGATAAACTCACAATCAAAGGGCATACGAAAGAAGGAAAAAATGATAAACTCACAATCAAAGGGCATACGAAAGAAGGAAAAAATGATAAACTCACAATCAAAGGGCATACGAAAGAAGGAAAAAATGATAAACTCACAATCAAAGGGCATACGAAAGAAGGAAAAAATGAAAAACTCACAATCATAGGGCATACGAAAGAAGGAAAAAATGAAAAACTCACAATCAAAGGGCATACGAAAGAAGAAAAAAATGAAAAACTCACAATCAAAGGGCATACGAAAGAAGGAAAAAATGATAAACTCGCAATCAAAGGGCATACGAAAGAAGGAAAAAAATGAACAACTCACAATCAAAGGGCATACGAAAGAAGGAAAAAATGAAAAACTGACAATCAAAGGGCATACGAAAGAAGGAAAAAAATGAAAAACTCACAATTAAAGGGCATACGAAAGAACGAAAAAATGAAAAACTCACAATCAAAGGGCATACGAAAGAAGGAAAAAAATGAAAAACTCACAATCAAAGGGCATACGAAAGAAGGAAAAATAATGAAAAACTCACAATCAAAGGGCATACGAAAGAAGGAAAAAAGTGAAAAACTCACAATCAAAGGGCATACGAAAGAAGGAAAAATAATGAAAAACTCACAATCAAAGGGCATACGAAAGAAGGAAAAATAATGATAAACTCACAATCAAAGGGCATACGAAAGAAGGAAAAAATGATAAACTCACAATCAAAGGGCATACGAAAGAAGGAAAAAATGATAAACTCACAATCAAAGGGCATACGAAAGAAGAAAAAAATGATAAACTCACAATCAAAGGGCATACGAAAGAAGGAAAAAATGATAAACTCACAATCAAAGGGCATACGAAAGAAGGAAAAAATGATAAACTCACTATCAAAGGGCATACGAAAGAAGGAAAAAATGATAAACTCACAATCAAAGGGCATACGAAAGAAGGAAAAAATGATAAAGTCACAATCAAAGGGCATACGAAAGAAGGAAAAAATGATAAACTCACAATCAAAGGGCATACGAAAGAAGGAAAAAATGATAAACTCACAATCAAAGGGCATACGAAAGAAGGAAAAAATGATAAACTCACAATCAAAGGGCATACGAAAGAAGGAAAAAATGATAAACTCACAATCAAAGGGCATACGAAAGAAGGATAAAATGATAAACTCACAATCAAAGGGCATACGAAAGAAGGAAAAAAATGATAAACTCACAATCAAAGGGCATACGAAAGAAGAAAAAAATGATAAACTCACAATCAAAGGGCATACGAAAGAAGGAAAAAATGATAAACTCACAATCAAAGGGCATACGAAAGAAGAAAAAAATGATAAACTCACAATCAAAGGGCATACGAAAGAAGGAAAAAATGATAAACTCACAATCAAAGGGCATACGAAAGAAGGAAAAAATGATAAACTCACAATCAAAGGGCATACGAAAGAAGGAAAAAATGATAAACTCACAATCAAAGGGCATACGAAAGAAGGAAAAAATGATAAACTCACAATCAAAGGGCATACGAAAGAAGAAAAAAATGATAAACTCACAATCAAAGGGCATACGAAAGAAGAAAAAAATGATAAACTCACAATCAAAGGGCATACGAAAGAAGGAAAAAATGAAAAACTCACAATCAAAGGGCATACGAAAGAAGGAAAAAATGAAAAACTCACAATCAAAGGGCATACGAAAGAAGAAAAAATGAAAAACTCACTATCAAAGGGCATACGAAAGAAGGAAAAAATGAAAAACTCGCAATCAAAGGGCATACGAAAGAAGGAAAAAAATGAACAACTCACAATCAAAGGGCATACGAAAGAAGGAAAAAATGAAAAACTCACAATCAAAGGGCATACGAAAGAAGGAAAAAAATGAAAAACTCACAATTAAAGGGCATACGAAAGAACGAAAAAATGAAAAACTCACAATCAAAGGGCAAACGAAAGAAGGAAAAAAATGAAAAACTCACAATCAAAGGGCATACGAAAGAAGGAAAAATAATGAAAAACTCACAATCAAAGGGCATACGAAAGAAGGAAAAAAGTGAAAAACTCACAATCAAAGGGCATACGAAAGAAGGAAAAATAATGAAAAACTCACAATCAAAGGGCATACGAAAGAAGGAAAAATAATGATAAACTCACAATCAAAGGGCATACGAAAGAAGGAAAAATAATGAAAAACTCATAATCAAAGGGCATACGAAAGAAGGAAAAAATGAAAAACTCACAATCAAAGGGCATACGAAAGAAGGAAAAAATGAAAAACTCACAATCAAAGGGCATACGAAAGAAGAAAATGAAAAACTCACAATCAAAGGGCATACGAAAGAAGGAAAAATGAAAAACTCACAATCAAAGGGCATACGAAAGAAGGAAAAATGAAAAACTCACAATCAAAGGGCATACGAAAGAAGGAAAAATGTAAAGCTCACAATCAAAGGGCATACGAAAGAAGGAAAAATGAAAACTCACAATCAAAGGGCATACGAAAGAAGGAAAAATGAAAAACTCACAATCAAAGGACATACGAAAGAAGGAAAAATAATGAAAAACTCACAATCAAAGGGCATACGAAAGAAAGAAAAAAAAATGAAAAAACCAAACATATTGCAAAGGGGCGAAAATGTATCCCCTATTCCACGGAGAGGTTAAGAATGTCCTACTTACTTCCCTTACCACTGTCTTTTTACACATGTATATGTTTTGTTTGTATGTACGTCCTTGATACTTTTGTTTATGACATGAGTATTTTGTTTGTATCAACGCGTCTTTGATGGTGTTTTTTCCATTTTACATATTTTCATATTAAGCTGTTTGTGTTGTTCATAATATATTTTTGTAAGAGGAGACCATATATTTTCCCTCTCTTTTAATATTACATGAAAGCGGGCTCTTCAACTTTAAAATTACTAGTATCGTATTATACTTCTCTGTTTTAAACTTTCTGGAAATTTTTCATAATGTGAACTGTAAGATGAGAATCCGGAAAGGACGAACAAGTCGAAAGGCGGGTAATAGTACTCAAGCTAGCAAAGTTATTTGAACGCAATGTTAATTAAGACTACCTTTATTAGACGGTGTTATTGTGTATTACAGATATTGTACGAGGAACATTTAATTGGAAGAATGTTTGCCTTAAATTGGTTTGTCTGGTTGTCTGATGGCATATATAATGTATTCATTAATTGTAATCATGTAATTCATTGTGATTGTTGGTGCTTCTTCTTGGTTGTAATCAAAGAATGAGAGTCAAACGCAAAGTCCGAAATTGGAATTGAAAACAAAACAAAACAAAACAAAACAAAACAAAGCAAAGCAAAAAAATAAAAAAAATAAAAAAATAAAAATAAAGTAATAGATAAATAAAAGGCTTATAAATTCTTCAAAAAGAAAAAAGTCGGACAAACAGAAGGATAGAACAACATAGCTCCATAGATAAGCAAAGAAAATTTTTATCTGATGATCAAACTCTGGATATCAAAGCAAGTACAGAATGTACTTTAAGTTGCGTCGTTAAATAAGCGCCGTGCGAATTATTTTACTATTCAAATACCACATGTTTTAAGAAGAAAGTCTTCTTTACTTATAAAAATGTTTCCAAACCAGTGCAGAAGTGTACATCATGAAGCAAAGCTAACGATATTTTCGAGTGTGAACAGTTCAACAGCAGCGATATATAGCGATATATTGGTTTCATATTACTCATTGGCGTGAGCTTATTCGTTTATCTGAACCCATTCTGACCATATAACAAAAATAAAATGAGCAAGATCCCATAATCACATGGATACTGGAAAATTTTTGTTACTTCTAAACTTATTTGCCTTTATTTTACGGTGACTTGATAAACAAATTTAAGGGATCAATGGTACATCGAACTTTAATCGAAAAAAAGTCACTCTCCTCCTTTATTGCGGATCCATATCTTCCTGAAGTCATCAACGTAATGTTTAAACATGCCACTAGATGATCTAGAATGTTGTAACCGTACACTGACCTACGTGACGACTGGACTCCACGGAAATGGTGTCAAAATTTCATTAAGAGGAGACTCGGTTCTGATTCCTTGTCATAATTCAAACTTCTCGGTTACTTTATTCATGAGCACTCACCATACAGCTTGCAAGTAAACTACTTGTTCAGGGTTATATTATACAACGGCTGAAATCACCATTGCATGAGGAAGATCTTAGGTCGCTACGGAGGTCTTATAAAAACGTATGAGATCCCTATTTCCAGAATGATCAGTGACATATCCCACCCATCCTGCTACGTCTGTCGGTATTTTTCTGTACATAGTAACTTTCGCTTCTCGACTTTGAGACTGAATAACTGATCGGTACTTCTTTAATGTTTATTTCACACTTTGGGGGCATATTACATTGTTTAGATTTAAGGATCACTGACGAGGGTTAAGTACCCGAAATGTGCATGTCATGTCCATGCTGCCAATTTATCTGTTCTTGAATGATGCTAGTATTCAATTTGAAGACGTTTAATATTCTAAGTAACGATTGAGTAGCTGTCAACATCGGCAAACAAGACATCTTATCCTGATAAGCACATAAATGTGTACATCGAGATAATCACCAAATCTAACAAGTTTTCATGGAAATATTGCGACGGGTATGCAATCAGGAGGCGTTGATTCTCCCCGGGTACCTGGTCAAACTTCAGAACACTGTTTATTTCAAGGTTAGCAACCATTCCAATGGAAATTCTGATGATTTTGCCTGACCTTCTCGACTTTGAGACTGAAAATTGTATGATAATTTCTTCGATGTTTATTTTATCCAGATGATCACGGACTGATTTGGTCATTATCCATATTTGTCATTTCACATCAACACCACTTTTAATTTCCAAGTACGTATCCATCGTATTACCTAGGACCCATGCGTATTACTGTCTTGTATGTGATGCCACATTACAACGAGAAGGCCTTGATCATTCATCCATTGTGCGTATCGGAAGACTTATATTTCTCCTGATAAGCTGGGAGAGTTGTGTCCATGTAATCTGGACATATCCACCATTCCCTATTATTTAGCATTATATATCAGATGTCAGTCAAATGTCGTCGCTTGATCAGCATAGGTTTTCATCGCTTCATATTTTGTCATTCGTGCTTCATATTTTGATTGTTTGCTTTGATTCTTTGTTAAAATATTCGGCATGGATGTTGTTCTCTGTTACATTATCCCCCTTTTTTGTTGACTTAAGAAATTAATCTTTTATCTTTTCTGTTGATGCAGGTATCGACCGAAAACTTGGACGGAAAACTGCATCAATTCGCGAAGCGCATTGTTGCAATAGTTTTACGTCCATTTTTTCGAGTGATAAATACCTGCATCAACAGAAAAGATAAGATTCATTTCTTGTCATTTTATATCCTCTACTGGAAAACGGACTGTTTTTTTTTCTAATTACAATCAATCCCCGCACTATATTTCGTAAGTTCGGGGGGTTGCGCTGCGATACAACTGCTTCGAAAGACGAAATCAAGTTATGGCAGCCGCCATGATTCAGCAACAGCGAACAATCGATTCTCTATATCTTTGGATTAAGAACATGGATATCGATGTATCAACAAATTTTCACAGGCAATTAGAATCTTCGTTTCTAAATGATAACAATGAAAATTAGATTATTGTTTCATGCGCAGTGGTCAGTACGGGGTAGTATTGCTCATTTTATTTTTGTTATATGTTACACGTCTTCAAATTCATTAGCATAATTTAAAAGCAGATAAATTTACGGCATGGACCAGACATACATGTTTCGGGTATTAAACCCTCGTCAGTCAGATAATCCATAACGCATATGAAACCGTTATCGTTTCGATTCTCTTTATCTTTTGAAGAAGGACAAGTCTGAGGACATCCTACATCACATGGATTTTTTTTAAGTGAGTAGAAAAGGAATGGTACCCTTGAAATTTTAAGAAAATATTAACATATCTTTTTCTCAGCTACAAGCTGATACATGTTTTAGGGAATCCCCGGTTCCAAAAATATTGCTAAAATAGACGTCCTCGGGGAGTTGCGCTGCGATACGACTGCTTCGAAAGACGAAATCAAGTTATGGCAGACGCCATGATTCAGCAACAGCGAGCGATCGATTCTCTTTATCTTTGGAATAAAAACACGGATATCGATGTATCAACAAATTTTCTCAGGGAATTAGAATCTTTGTTTCTAAATGATAACAATGGAAATCAAATGATTGTTGTATCGAGCTGGTGTTTTTCACAGTGGTCAGTGCAGGGTAGTCTTACTGTAGATCTCTTACTTGTCCTTCTTTCAAGACACAATTTTCCTAAGATAATTGAACTTGAATGACTTCTATGGTGTATTTGACATGAATGTTGTTGTTGATTTCAGATGACTTTTTATGGAAACTTTGCTGTCAGTAACACTCTTTTCTGGACTGCATGTGAAGGGTTTCACCATTTTTAATATTGCATTTTTTTAATCGTGTGATATTGTGGCATCGATAATAGACGGAACATTGTCTGAGTCATATTTGACTTCATATGAAATTGGCAACTGACCACCTTTTTGGACTATCTTCCTGTGACTTTTACGTCATGAAGGACTATCATTGACCCATTTGAAACGATTCCTTATACAACATGAGTACATCAATGTGTACATCGAGATAATCACCAAATTTAACAAGTTTTCATGGAAATATTGCGACGGGTATGCAAACAGGAGGCGTTGATTCTCCCCGGGTACCTGGTCTCACTTCAGAACGTTTATTCCAAGGTTAACAACTGCTCCAATGGAAATTCTGATGATTTTGCCTGACCTTCTCGACTGTGAGACTGAAAAATTGTTTGATGCTTCTTCGATTCTTATTTTATCCAGATGATCCCGGACTGATTTTCGCATCAACACCACTTTTAATTTCCAATTACGTATCCATCGTGTTACCTACCACCCCTGCGTTTACTGTCTTGTATGTGATGCCACATTACAACGAGAAGGCCATTTGATCATTCATCCATTGAACATATCGGAAGACTTATATTCCTCCTAGTAAGCTGGGAGAGTTGTGTCCATGTAATCTGGACATTCCCTCATTCCCTATTATATAGCATTTTATAGCATTATAAGCAGATGTGAGTCCAAGGTCGTCGCTGGATAAGCATTGGTTTTCATTCATTCATATTTTGTCATTCGTGCTTCATATTTTGATTGATTGATTCTTTGTAAAATCATTCGGCATGGGTATTGTTCTCTCTTAATCCCCATTGTTTGTGGACATTGTTTTGTCTGATGCGCAGTGGTCAGTACGGGGTAGGTCTTTTCTTATTTTTCAAGTCTCAGAACTTGACTTGCCATCACATATTAAACTCGTCACCCAAAAGCTCCTTTTGGCTTCTGGAGATCCTAATTTAGCATTTTCGTTTTGAAAACCATTCATTGAGTCAATGTTTTAATCATGGTCTTTATCTTGAAGTCATTGAAGTTGAAATCTCAAATAGCTGCAAATAAAATAAAATCGATATAAATTTTCCTCGTTTTTAGTAAAACTATATCTTATTACTGTCATAAGAATCTGATTACATCCTCCATTCAAAGGAAGCGGGAAATATTCTAGTTTTGTGCTCTCCTTTTTAGCTCACCACTGTGGCGTAGAGGGGGGGGGGAGGGCTTATATTATCACCTTGGTGTTGCCGTCGACATCCGCACTTAGGTTAAGGAAAACAGGCACCTCCATCCCCAGCAATTATAGTGTACATCTTTATTTCTTCATTTCATTTACTTGGTTTCAAGGTAGCATCCGCAACAAACTTCGTTTGAACAGTGAAGATGTCTTGATGCAGTTCCTAACCGAGTACATTTTCTGGATTAATTCAATCAACTGATCATAGAAAATTTTGTATCACATTATTTACTTTTGCACTTATAAAAAGAATCTATCATAAACGCAATATGAATATTATTTTTTGTTAGACATCAATGATTTTTTTCCTTGCAGAATCCAATTTTGTAAAATCAACCGTATCATCTACTCATCCTTAAGGTAAAAATGGAAGTCAGGATTTTTTATATTTTCTGAGGATAATCAAGCACCTTCGTGAAGAAAAATATCCAACCTCTTGAAACCTTCCTCTAAAGGTTAAATACGTCATCATTAACATTTATTATTCTTAGGAAAATTAAATGAAGGCTAGCTGTCATGGACTTTCTTAATACGACCACATTGATTCCTTATAGAGTTTGCCTTTCCGTACTGGTTGGTTTTGTCAGCAATAACACAGCATGCTGCTGTTCTTTACAGACTGTCTCTAATCTTGTTTGTTTAGTGCTCTATTGTGAGAGCTGTTGAGATTGTCGTCAGTGTCTTCTTTATCTCATTTGTCTTGAAACAAAAAAAAAAAAGACAGCTGGACGATATCAGGATCAGTATACAGACTTACATTAATAATGACACTGAAGAACTTCCTTGTTATATATAATTATAGGAATATATCTTTTCGAGATTCGAGAGGCTTCAAATGACGTATTTTTGATGATTATAGTAACATGACAAAATAAAGTCTGGTTCATTTATGATATATTTCAATTATCAAGTAAATATTTCAATATTAACTTCAAGTAAATATTTCAATATTAACTTCAAGTCAATGAATAAACATAAAAAGTACCTAACAGTTATCCAGTCTCAAAGTCGAATAGGCAAGGCCAAACCGTGAGAATTCCCATCGAAACGGTTGCGAACCTCGGAATCAACAAGGTCGTCGCTCGATAAGCATTAGTTTTCATTCATTCATATTTTGTCACTCGTGCTTCATATTTTGATTGTTTGATTCTTTGTCAAATCATCCGGCATGGGTGTTGTTCTCTGTTACATTATCCCCCTTGTTTGTGGACATTGTTTTGTCTGATGCTCAGTGGTTCGTAAGGGGTAGGCTTGCTCATTTTATTTTTGTTATTTGTTAAAGGTCTTCAAATTCATTAACATCATTTAAAAGCAGATAAAACAGCATGGACCAGACATGCATGTGTCGGGTATATTTAACCCTCGTCAGTCAGATAAACCATAACGCATATGTAAGCGCTATCGTATCGGTTCTCTTTATCTTTTGAAAAAGGACAAGTCTGAGGAAATCCTACGGAAGCCCGTAGGTGACAGGTGTAAATTATGATTTGGTGGCCGCCAGATACATTAAGTGGCGGCCGCCAGATAATAATCTGGTGGTCGCCAGATAATTTAGTGGCGGTCATCACATAAATCAAAACAAAATTAATGCATAACATGTTCTTTATGTTCTAGGGTGCTGAATTCATCTTCTCTTTTAATCTATTTGGTATGAAAGATGCAAAACAACCAGATGAAATGTAACAAAAGATTTATCTGGTGGCCGCCAGATAATTAAGTGGCGGCCGCCAGATATTGAAGTGGCAGCCGCCACATAATTATCTTGCGGTCGCCACATAATTATCTGGCGGCCGCCACATAATTATCTGGCGGCCGCCACATAATTATCTGGCGGCCGCCACTTTATTTATTTGGCGGCCCCCACGTTATTCATCTGGCGACCGCCACATAATTATCTGACGGCCGCCACTTAGTTATATGGCGGCCGCCACATAATTAAGTTGAGGCCGACAGATAAATAAGTGGCGGCCGCCAGATATATTAAGTGGCGGCCGCCAGATAAATTAAGTGGTGACCGCCAGATAATTAAGTGGCGGCCGCCAGATAAATTCTAATTCATACCTGTCACATACGGGCCTCCGTAAAATCCTACATCACAGGGAATTTTTTAAGTGAGTAGAAAAGAAATGGTACCCTTGAAATTTTAAGAAAAATATTAACATATCGTTTTTTTTCAACTACAAGCTGATACATTGTTTTAGGGAATCCCCGGTTCCAAAAATATTGCTAAAATAGCAGTCCCCGAAAAATTTAGTAAATCGATGCATCAACAAATTTTCTCAGGGAATTAGAATATTAGTTTCTAAATGATAACAATGGACTTTAAATGATTGTTGTATCCAGTGGGTGTCTTTTCACAGTGGTCAGTGCAGGGTAGTCTTACTGAAGATCTCTTACTTGTCCTTCTTTCAAGACAAAATTTTCCAAAGATAATTGAACTTGAATGACTTCTATGGTGTATTTGACATGAAAGTTGTTGTTGATTTCTGATGACTTTTTCTTTTTGTCACTATCACTCTTTTCTGGACTGCATATGAAGGCCGGGTTTTATTATTCTGAATATTGCATTGTTTTTATCGTGTGATATTGTGGCATCGATAATAGACGGATCATTGTCTGCGTCACTTTGACTTCATATATTGGCAGCTGATCACCTATTTTGTCTATCTTCCCGTGACCTTTACGTCATGAAGGACAATTATTGACCCATTTGAAGCGATTCCTTATACAACGTAAAAGTGTTTTTTTTCGTGTAAGGAGGTCCAGCACAACCAGACTTAAAAATGATCCTATAATTTAATTTTCCTAAAGATTACAAATGCTATTAATTGAAACATACTTTTTCTATATGCAAAATTTCATCATTTTTTTACGGTCAGTTTTGAAACTACTATATACCCTTTGAAATTGACAAATATGGATAATGACAATATCCCTGTATACAGCACAAAATCGATAATTCAGAAAATCAGAAATCGGAGGCATACAAAATCAGAATAAAACAGAAACCAAAGCAAACAAACAAAACCTCCACCACATGAAAAGAAGCGGACTCCTGATATGAGAGTGAGACCAGGTGCCCTTGAAGAGTAAGCTTCCGCTGCTTGCATGCAACACCCGGCACCTCAGTTCGGTAGAACTGTCACATCCGGTAACTTCCATTTCGGAAGACATAGAGTACAATCTTTGGTTGGATGGTTCAAATGGTCCATGACAGAATATCATCCATCATTCTGGAGAGTGGAACATCATAGTGCATGACGACTTCCCCATATTGACCGTAGAACTTCCTCAGTGACGATGTTAGTCGGTCACAAACATATCCCTGACTGAGAAGCTTATCTGAAAGACGCCTAGTTCTCAGAAAAAAAAATCCGTATATTTATTAGTTGCTCTGGTATAGCGTATCAACTGAGATATGAACACGCCATAAGCAGGCGATGAAGCGATGTTGCTACTCAGAAAAGGAAAGTTTGTAATGCTGAAATTGAAGTCGTCACGTTTGTCATAGAGTGAGGTGTTCATGTTACCATCAGTGTCGTAGGACAACATTATGTCCAAATAGGATGCTGAATTATTTGTCTCTGTAGTTTCTTTGACTTCAAGCTCCGAAGGATAGGTTCTGCTCAGGTTATCCGCGAATTTTTGGATTATTGATGGACAACACATCGTCTATGTATCTGTAAGTGAAATTGAAGTCGGAAGCTAAGTATCTTTTCCCTTCAGAGACCAGAGATTGAATGAATTCAGCTTCTTACGAGTAAAGGAAAATGTCAGCAAGGAGTGGGGCACAATTGGTCCCCATTGGAATTCCGACAATTTGCTGGAAGACCTTTCCTCCAAACACAACAAAAATGTTGTCGATCAGAAAGTTTAACATCTGAATAATATCAGTTTGAGTGTACTTATTTTCAGAATCGGACTTTTCTTTTACAAAGTAGGTTTTGTCATAGTTAACAACAATAAATTTGTATTTGCGATTACCGTTCTTACTTGTAAACGCATAACTTATAATTTTTGCGAGTCACTCTTTCAATTTAGAATGTGGAATTGTAGTGTAAAGCGTCGAAAAATCAAAGGCTTTGATCTAATGGACTCTACTAAAATGAGTGGATTTCAGATGTTCTAAATGTTCCTTCGAATTCTTTAAAATCCACATCTGGTTGATACCACTGCGAGAATATACTGTCGAACAATATTTTTGAAGCCCAGATGATTTGATTTCAGATTAAACTTTGGTGAGTAAGATCGATACAGATATGGTAGAACATTTTGAGGAACCAGCTATGAAACGTTGTTTGTACGGATTATTATGCATTTTAGGTATGCAGTATAAGTATGGCAAATCTAAATCCAAATTGTTAGTGTCGAAGCCGAAAACCCCAAAATGGGCCGTAAATGTGACGTTAAAATGAAGACACTTTATGGAAAGAAAAACAGTTACGAATCTTGTATTTTTCATTTTATGGGCAATAGTATGTGAATAGAATTATACATGAGCACTAAGACTTTTGAAAGAAATTGTCGAAAGGAGATAAATTATTGTCTACTTTTAGAGCATCTTTGAATTGTTATTTTTCAATTATAAAGTATGTTTATCTGAAATCCTGTCATTTATTTTCCGTAAAACTTTGATATCATTTTCTTCAAATGTCAAGTTAAACACCGATAAGTTCCTATAGAAATTTGACCGTCAGTTTTAAAAGTTAAAGAGATTTTGTTATCTACTCCCCTTTATTTTTATGTTTCCTAATGCTGACGTTCTTGCAAAAAACACGCCAATGTTGCCGTTTCTATTATGACGTCTTAATTGAGCTAGAGCTTTTCGATTGGGTTCTTTCGAATACTGTTCTGGACCCCTTTAAAAGTTTTAACACTAGGTCTATTTTTATTTGGCACAGGATTTGTGTCTTTTTCTGTAATAAATGAAAGGGGCAGGTTCACTTACTCCCAAAATTGGCCCTAAATTTTTGCCAAAAATTATCCTATGAAAATTATGATTCCGCATTTTCTCATATTTATCTCAAATACCTGCCGAAATAGAAAGTTAATATTTTTCATTGTCAAAACGTCACGAGCGTTAGTTATGACGTCACATTTTTAACTCGCCATATTTTTGGCATTTTAAAATCTTTAAAATTAGTATAGGCGCCAACCCTCGCCCACCATAAATTTTATGTAGATTGAAAGATAAAATGCAAATCTAACTTTTTATATGGGAATTATTTTGGGCGAGGGCTCTTATTTTCATAACGATTGACCAGAATATGCCAAATTCTTACGATTTTTCAGCATTTTGCGACTTCAAGCCAATTTGGAAGCTATATCTTTCGGTGTGATGCACGTAAATTAAAATATTTATTTGGTATCTCAAACAACCATACATTTCACTTCCTTGACACGAATTACAATCGAATTCTAAAATTAGGGCCGATTTTCTCTGTTACCGAACCTGCTCCTTTACTTAAAGTATTGTTGTCTTTATGAATCAGCAGCTTCCTGTTCATCTAATGCCTCTATATTTCATTATCTGATTGCTCATTCAATTGACGGTAGGCAACAATACGTTGTTTTCTGTTTTGACGATCTCTGTATTCCATATATGTCTTACTAAGAACGCTTCCTTATAATATATATAAAACCGTTATTGCATCGATTCTCTTTATCGTTGGAAGAAGAACAAGTCTGAGGAAATCCTACATGCACAGTGATTTTTTTAATTAAGTAGAAAAGAAATGGTACCCTTGAAATTTTACGAATATATTAACATATTGTATTTTCATATATACACAGGAAAATGTGCAACGTACGTGTCACATATGAAAAACATATAAGACACATACGTTAAGCAACGTATAATTCACGCAAAAAAAATGCCCTGGGCGTGAAACGTGCGTGATGAAATATACGTTTTTCATATGTTATACATACGTGAATCGTACGTTACTTTTTTCAGATGTGTAACATGCGTGACTAACATGCGTGACACATATGGTTACTATACGTGAAACGTGTATTAAATTTTTCATGTGTGTTTCATATGTGATGGACGTATGGATTTTATACGTTTAATATACGTTTAACATGTATTTTAGATTTTCATGCATGTTTTGTATTTGATAGACATGTTGAAAACATACGGTTAATATACGTGAAACATGCTTTTTAATTCCTCATTCCTGTTGCATACATGAGCCAATATTCCAATGTTAATGTTACTCTCACTATCGAGCTCCAACGTTAATTCAATATGAATCACAAATGTGGTAAACATGCGTTATCAATCTAACGTCATAGCTAAAGACTCCACTTGTCCAAATTCAGAGTAAATCTAGACTGTAATAAGAACCAGATGAAGACCCATTTAATAATAAAACAAAAGTTCTAGAAAGAATAAGATGCAACATCTTTAATACACAGTATCCAGGCTTAATACAATGTAATATTCTAATATGTATTTCTTGATCTTCATGAGTTAATCTTCTTAAATAGAATATCCATTGCTATACAATGTACCATATATGTTGATTAGGTCTCTGAATTATTTAAGAGTTCTTCAAGATATCTTTAAACTTTGAGGATCCAACAGTTCTGTGGTCTGTCTCCTGCAAAGGATTAAAAAAAATATATTCCTGACTTATATGCCTGATTTATGAACAATACAAACATGGATGTAAAATCATTAAAGCTATGCATACATCATGTACTTTTAACTGTATTCAATTTATTAATCTTCCAAATTAACATATCATACTTCAGTTGTGTATTATTAAAACTAAAAACTGCCTGTAAGCTAGAGGGACTCATATTCAAACAGGTAAAGGTAAGACAAAGATATCTGAGCCCAAATAATAAGATTTGGAAGACAAATATCTGAAATATAAGACTTTTTAAGGTTTCTGTGTTCTTATAAAAAATATGCTTTGACCAAATTGCAAGAATTGACTTCAAATGTTCTACAAATGCCAAAAATCTTGACCTTCTGACCTTGACTTGTGTGACCTATTTTTCTATAAATGTTATTGTGACCATGAGTTTTTGATAGGTTAAAATTCCACTGGACGAGAAAGTCTCTGATGAGCTCTCCTAGTGATTTTGTTAAATGCACTCAAATGAATACATGTTTATTGAAACTATTTTGTGCTGTGTATATCCAAACCTTATATAATTACTTGTAAATAACTTTATTTCTAAAAAATTAAGCCTGTGTTTGTGAAACAGGAATGCCCCTGGTGGCATCTTTGTTGGTATAAACACTATTTTCTGTTAAGTATGTGAAAGGTCAAGGTCAGGGTCACTGGGCATCAAAAAGTTGGTATCAATGGAAAAACCTTGTTACAAGGAATACACATGTGAAATATCAAAGCCCTATCAGACCATTCAAAAGTTATGTTTTTGCAAAGTAGGTCAAAGGTCAAAGTCAAGGTAAAAACTTTTGGTTATTAATAGAAAGGTCTTGTCATAAAGAATACAACTGTGAAATATGAAAGCCCTATCAATTACCATTCAAAAGTTATGTCCAATGTTAAAGTTTTTGAAAAGTAGGTCAAAGGTCAAGGTCACGAGGTCAAATACTTTGATATCAATGGAAAATTCTTGTCACTAGGAATACACATGTGAAATATGAAAGTCCTATCACTTACCAATCAAAACTTTTGCCCAATATTAAAGTTTTTGAAAAGTAGGTCCAAGGTCAAGGTCACTAGGTCAAAAATTTTGATATCAATGGAAAGGTCTTGTAACAAGAAATACACATGTGAAATATGAAAGTCCTATCACTTACCAATCAAAACTTTTGTCCAATATTAATTTTTGAAAAGCAGGTCAAAGGTCAAGGTCATGAGGTAAATAAAGCCTGTGTTTGTGAAACTAGAATGCCCCCTTTGGCATCTTTGGTAGTATAAAGACCATTTTCTGTTAAGAAGGGCAAAGGTCAAGGTCACGAGGTCAGAAATTTGGTATCAATGGAAGGATCTTGTCACAAGGAATACCCATGTGAAATGTTAAACGTCTTTAAATTCAATAGCATCATTTAAAACCTGATAAATTTACAGCATGGACCAGACATGCACGTTTCGAGTACTAAACCCTCGTCAGTGATCAAAGCTCTACCACTTACCATTCAAAAGTTATGCCCAATGTTAAAGTTTTTGAAAAGTAGGTCAAAGGTCAAGGTCACGAGGTCAAACATTTTGGTATCCATGGAAAGGTCTTGCCACAAGGAATACACATTTGAAATATGAAAGCTCTATCACTTATCATTCAAAAGTTAAGCCAAATGTTAAAGTTTTTCGGACAAACAGACAGACAGGCCAAAAACTATATGTCCCCGAATCGTTGATTCCGGGGCATAAAAAATTTAGTATCCATGGAAAGGTCTTGCCAAAAGGATAACACATGTGAAATACAAAAGCTCTATCACTTTCCATTCAAAAGTTGTGCCCAATATTAAAGATTTTCAGACAGACAGAAGGACAGGCCAAAAACTGTATCCCCCCACCTGAATTTTGGGCATAAAAAGTCTGGAGATTTCAAGTACTCAAGTGTGAAAGTCAGACAGACTGATTGGAAAGTATAGGCAAACCGGTAGAGGACTATTAAGCGTTTTGTTGATATGCTTAATATAATGATTACAACAAATTGCTTCCAGAAATCACACAAACAATAGAATTCTCACCTTCTTTTGAGTCTAAATCTTTTCAGTCTACATGGTGTCTGTGATACATCAATTGTTATTTTAACTCCTCCTTACTTAAAATTCCCATCATATGTAACAGTGTTTACATCTTTACATCTTTATTCTGTATGATCTTTCCTTACAGTTAAATGTATCAGGCCTTTATTGATAACCTAAAATAAATACAAAGCATGAAATAATAAACCTGAAAGGGTACAATTTTCAATTAGTACTCTACATGCACGTCTTTATTTGGATATACACCAACACTTTTTATAAGAATCTTACTTGATTATCTGAAGTAAATTGTGATTTCTAGTGTAACCACATTTATTTCACCTATTATGGTCTTTTATCAATTATCTTAAGTCTACAATATAAATAATTATTTGTATTTATCATCGTTTCCTGATTATTTCCACATATTCTATGCAACCTAGTCAAAGTTTATGCAACAAGGTAAAAGTTTACTCTATTCTGTTCATCATGCGATGAATTATTGCCCTTTGCAAGTGTCAGGTCAATGTGAGCAAATGTGACAAGTGCATATTGGGTATTGGAACAATTAATTAATGGCTATTTTGTGAACAGTCAACTAATTTCTGTCAGTAGTGAAGGTGACCTTGGAAACTGCTCTCTCAACCTTTTGCTTTCTGCAAGGTTTTCTAATATCTCCTCTCCTAGACTACTACCCCAAGACATTACTAGTTAGACTCTTCCAATGTAGCAATGAAATAATTACGTTAAAACTGACCTATTACTCCTTGACCATGAACATCAGTAGGTGTTAGCAAGTCTTAGTCCTGTCATTAATAGTTCGCTTGAAAAATTGGATAAAACGTACATGGATGAATATAATGTCACATGCATTATTATTTCAATCTTACCTTCATGACTCCAAATATCCATCCTGAAATTCCATCTAGTCTTGAAAAGAATTCCAATATGAACTTTACACTTGCACCTGAAATTTTAAGATAAAAATTACACGATTGTTCATTTTAATCAATCTATGATTAGTATAATTTCATAAAGTTTTCTATATCTGATGAAAATAAAATAACAAGAGGTCCAAGAGGACCACAATCGCTCACCTGAAAACTATGTTAAGTTAACTAAGCATATCAAACAGAATGAAGTTTGTAAAAGGACAAAACTTGACCTCAGAGTTGAAAAAAAATTAACAAAATTTCTTAAGACATCTCTCTAGATCATCCTGATGCTTTTGGTTTGTCGATACGTGCTTCCGCTCTGAAGAAGAAGTTTGTCAAATTAGGGTACCCCCATGACCTACTTTTGCCTGTAGTGTCGCCACCTAATGATAGATCCAGACGAAAAATAATAACACTTGTAGGGGACCATTAGTACTTCATTCCTACCAAGTTTCATGAAAATCTGTTCAGTGGTTCTGAAGAAGTTGAATATGTATGAAAATCACCCCCCTTCCTTTTTACATAAGAAAAACTTCATAAAAAAATAAAAAAAAAACTAAAATGAAATACATATCAAAGTATTTAGTAACTAAACTATGATATATATGCAGTAATTGAGTGTGTAAAATCATACACTTATTGAGTTATTTAAAGAAATAGTGCAAAAATGTACATTTGTGACAAAGTCCGAAATTAGACACCAAAAACGCATCAATAATTTTACTTTGGAGTGGAACCAAAAATAACAACACTTCTTAACACATTTCCCAAGATCTTCCTGATGCTTTCAGTTTGTCGATACGTGCTTCCGCTCTGAAGAAGAAGTTTATCAAAGGAGGGTACCCCCTCGACCTACTTTTGCCTGTGGTGGAGCCACCTTTTTGACAGATTCGGACAAAAACAACAACACTTGTAGGGTACCATGAGTACTTCATTCCTACCAAGTTTCATCAAAATCCCTTCAGTGGTTCTGGAGAAAAAGTCAAAAAATGTAGAAAAGTTTACAACGGATGCTGGACAGAGCGCTATGTCAATACAATACAAAACATGTGTTTGTGAAACATGAATGCCCCAGTTGGCATAATTTTTTATAGTAAAACAGCTGTAATTGAAAAAGTATTTTGGAGTATTTCATTCTCCGGCCTTCAGGTAAAACATTTTGGTATCGATGGAAGGGTCTTGTCACAGTATACTCATGTGAAATGTGAAAGCCTTATAACTTACCATTCAAAAATAATGGCCAAACTTAGAATTTTTTTCAAAAGTTGGTCAATCTCCATGATCAAGGTCATAAGGTAAAATATTGTTATCCATGGAAAGGTCTTGTCACAAGAAATAAACATATGAAATATGAAAGCCACATCACTTACCATTCAAAAGTTCCAACGTTAAAGTTTTTCATAAGTACATTTTGTAGGTCAATCTTCAAGGTCAAGGTCACAAGATAAAAAATTTTGGTTTTTGGGGACAGATAGACTAAGGGACTGACAGACGGACATGCCAATAATTATAATATGCCCCCCCCCCTTAATCTCTGATTATGGGGGCAACTTTGTTCCAGAATAATTCAACAATATAATGATTTCAATCTTTATCAAAAATAATTGTTCAAGAACAGCATAATTATTTCAATACTACATGTACCTTCACAGCGTCAAATATCCATTGTGTCCTTTTTCTCTCTTAGAAATGAATTCCTATATGCCATTTCAAGTTCTACCTGAAATTTTAAGATTAAAATTACAGGATACTAGTAGTTCATTTACAGGGTATAAATGTATCACAAGTAATTTCATGAAGTTTTCTATATCTGAAAATTAACATTGTACAAGAAGAGTAACAGGTATCATACCACCTCCTAGATACATTCCTTTCTGATACCATTTAAACGTTAACAACAATTAGTTAGTCAATTACCCAGCACTTTAATAATTAACAACTTAACGTCGTGTAATTATGCACTAAATCCATAAAACAAAAGGCCCAAGGGGGCCACATTACTCACTTACTGAGTTGCAGACAAAGGGCTAGAAGTGACCAATTTGGTAGAGGACCTTGAGCAGACATCGCAATTTAAAGTTTTTTTTTAATTTTTGTAGAAATTCAAACATGTTTATTAAGAATAAAGCCTGTGTTTGTGAAACACGAATGCCCCCGGTGGCATCTTTGTTAGTATGAACACTATTTTCTGTTAAGTACATGTATGTGAGGTCACTGGGTTAAAAGGTCAAAGGTCAAGGTCACGAGGTCAAAACTTTTGGTATCAATGGAAAGGTCTTGTCACAAGGAATACACATATGAAATATGAAAGCCCTATCACTTCCCATTCAAAAGTTATGCCCAATGTTAAAGTTTTTAAAAAGTAGGTCAAAGGTCAAGGTCAAGAGGTCAAAAATTTTGGTATCAATGGAAAGGTCTTGTCACAAGGAATACACATGTGAAATATGAAAGCCCTATCACTTCCCATTCATAAGTTATGCCCAATGTTAAAGTTTTTGAAAAGTAGGTCAAAGGTCAAGGTCAAGGTCACGAGGTCAAAAATTTTGGTATCAATGGAAAGGTCTTGTCACAAGGAATACACATGTGAAATATGAAAGCCCTATCACTTCCCATTCAAAAGTTATGCCCAATGTTAAAGTTTTTGAAAAGTAGGTCAAAGGTCAAGGTCAAGGTCACGAGGTCAAAAATTTTGGTATCAATGGAAAGGTCTTGTCACAAGGAATACACGTGAAATATAAAAGCCCTATCACTTCCCATTCAAAAGTTATGCCCAATGTTAAAGTTTTTGAAAAGTAGGTGAAGGTCACGAGGTCAAAAATTTTGGTATCAATGGAAAGGTCTTGTCACAAGGAATACACATGTGAAATATGAAAGCCCTATCACTTCCCATTCAAAAGTTATGCCCAATGTTAAAGTTTTTGAAAAGTAGGTCAAAGGTCAAGGTCACGAGGACAAAACTTTTGGTATCAATGGAAAGGTCTTGTCACAAGGAATGCACATGTGAAATATGAAAGCCCTATCACTTACCATTCAAAAGTTATGCCCAATGTTGAAGTTTTTGAAAAGTAGGTCAAAAGTCAAAGTCAAGGTCACGAGGTCAAAAATGTTGGTATCAATGGAAAGGTCTTGTCACAAGGAATGCACATGTGAAATATGAAAGCCCTATCACTTACCATTCAAAAGTTATGCCTAATGTTAAAGTTTTTGAAAAGTAGGTCAAAGGTCAAGGTCACGAGGTCAAAAAAATTGGTCTCAATGGAAAGGTCTTGTCACAAGGAATACACATGTGAAATATGAAAGCCCTATCACTTCCCATTCAAAAGTTATGCCCAATGTTAAAGTTTTTGAAAAGTAGGTAAAAGGTCAAGGTAAAGGTCACGAGGTCAAAAATTTTGGTATCAATGGAAAGGTCTTGTCACAAGGAATGCACATGTGAAATATGAAAGCCCTATCACTTACCATTCAAAAGTTATGCCCAATGTTAAAGTTTTTGAAAAGTAGGTCAAAGTCAAGGTCACGAGGACAAAACTTTTGGTATCAATGGAAAGGTCTTGTCACAAGGAATGCACATGTGAAATATGAAAGCCCTATCACTTACCATTCAAAAGTTATGCCCAATGTTGAAGTTTTTGAAAAGTAGGTCAAAAGTCAAAGTCAAGGTCACGAGGTCAAAAATGTTGGTCTCAATGGAAAGGTCTTGTCACAAGGAATACACATGTGAAATATGAAAGCCCTATCACTTACCATTCAAAAGTTATGCCCAATGTTAAAGTTTTTGAAAAGTAGGTCAAAGGTCAAGGTAAAGGTCACGATGTCAAAAATTTTGGTATCAATGGAAAGGTCTTGTCACAAGGAATGCACATGTGAAATATGAAAGCCCTATCACTTACCATTCAAAAGTTATGCCTAATGTTAAAGTTTTTGAAAAGTAGGTCAAAGGTCAAGGTCACGAGGTCAAAAAATTTGGTCTCAATGGAAAGGTCTTGTCACAAGGAATACACATGTGAAATATGAAAGCCCTATCACTTCCCATTCAAAAGTTATGCCCAATGTTAAAGTTTTTGAAAAGTAGGTCAAAGGTCAAGGTCAAGGTCACGAGGTCAACAATTTTGGTATCAATGGAAAGGTCTTGTCACAAGGAATACACATGTGAAATATGAAAGCCCTATCACTTCCCATTCAAAAGATATGCCCAATGTTAAAGATTTTGAAAAGTAGGTCAAAGGTCAAGGTCAAGGTCACGAGGTCAAAAATTTTGGTATCAATGGAAAGGTCTTGTCACAAGGAATACACATGTGAAATATGATATAAAGTTATGTCCAATGTTAAAGTTTTTCGGACAAACAGACAAACAGATAAACAGACAAACAGACGGACAGGCCAAAAACTATATGCCCCCGAATCTTTGATTCCGGGGGCATAAAAAATTGAAGTATAAATTCAATACTGATATGTAAGGGTGGAACGTTTACAAGTGTAAACGGAGCTGTTTCGTTTTGTGGCTGTAAGCATTTACATACTTTCTAAACGTGTACACGGACTTCTATACATATACTTGAAAGATCGTCTTTAATATCTTTATTACTCTTAAAAAAGTTAATCAAACATTGAGATTCCTTAGCGTAGTTAAGCAGCGGCGTCGATCATTTTGGAGATATATAATGTTTTAAACCAAAAGAAGACAAAATTGACACCCCGCTACTCTCTTTCATCGTCATTGTTGCCTAAAGTAAAAATAGTTCATCACGTCAAACAATGTGATTCCTTAGAGTAGTTAGGCAGCAACATCGACCAGAAGAAAAAAAACAGAGCCGATATCTCTGACAAAATTGACAACCCTGCTATCGTCTCTTTCCTCATCAATCATTGTTGTGTATGTACATTTCCCCCGTCACTGCTGCCTCTTTCTTCACGTACAATGTATGCATTTGAACCCTGAATCTGACGTTTTTGTAGCATGTACTTTTAAGTGGAAATTTTTCAAACACGTTTAAAATACTAAAAAAGTTTGATTTATTACAGATGTAATTTTTCCAGCTTTGAATCTTAACAACATGAACAAGTTCTTTTATTGTCTAGAAGCATCAGCAATATACGTCTTATCTTATTTAAGTTCTGAATTAAAGTATTAAATCTAGTCAAGCATTACTAAGTCGTATTTATGTGTCAACTTTGACGACGTCCACAAATCTTAGCACTACAAGAAATCACTTCTCACAATAGAAACACAAAGAAGCGTTTAAACGTTTACATTTCGTTTACAGCCTTCGGTGTACACGTTTAGGAAATTTAGTAAACGTTTCACCCTTACTGATATGTACATCGTATCTTTTATCTTTATATCCAGAAACTCATACACGACGTACTGAGCCTTTACCTTATAAAAATGCCTTTTCAACTTCAAACTTAATATGGATTCTCTGTAAGGCGACAGAGATTTAATTTTTAGCAGGGTTTTTTCTAGCCCCTGATGTCAGGGGCCTGGGCCGTTGAAATCGGGAATTTTGTAACATTTCAACCTAAATTGGGAAATAAATTTCAAACAACAAAAAGATATATTTATGCAAATTATCCCTTATCAAATCAATTGTCAATATTTTTAATCCCTCTTAGAGTTAAACTAACACAATATGTTTGTTCTACTTTCACTTTCCTTTCAGTTAATGATACGTAAATTGGAAATGAATTTCTCGTTTTGGACAATTGATTAAATTGGGAATTTTTAGGTCTAAAATTGGGAAAAAGTACCACTTTTTGGCATTGGGAATGGGGCCGAAAAATCGGCCCCCGACAGACCCTAAAAAAATCCCTGTTTAGTTTTACGAATTTTATTTTTCAAAATAGGGTAGGAGGAGGAAATAAAAATAAAATAAAAAAAAAATCAGTATACTTCATTTCATGTTTTGTGCCACGATCACAATCTTAATTCAGCTTGTCTATCATGTTTTCAAAGCCACATTGTCTTAAAGACTTGTACGATAAAGATTAAGTGAGAATGAAAAGTTAAAACCAATAATTTGGATAAGTGGAAGAAAACATAGGGTAATCAAAGATTACATAGCTCGCCTATACAGGTTTTTGTCAGAAACCAGGTTAAAGTTTTTGAAAAATAGGTCAAAGTCCAAGGTCAATACATGTAGGTCAAAGGTCATGGTCTCAAATGAAAGGTCTCTTCACAAGGTACATTTTTTATCTACATGTGAAATATTAAAGCCCTACCCCTTATAGTTCAAGAGATATAGCCCAGGTTAAAGTTTTGTCTACGGACGACGACGATGACGACGATGAGGACAATGATGCCGAGGGTATGGCATAAGCTCTGAATAGCTCTCCGGACTTTTTCGTCCCGGCGAGCTAAAAATTGTCCAGTTTGGGCTGATATTGATAGACAGCTTTAAAATCTGGTGTCTGGAAACTGTTCCAGTAATTTGTGAAAAATGGCCAAAATATAGGGTCATAAACCATACTTCTTGATAGATTTATTATTTTCTATCAACATGAG
This sequence comes from Pinctada fucata, assembly GCA_028142955.1. Lineage (NCBI taxonomy): Eukaryota > Metazoa > Mollusca > Bivalvia > Pterioida > Pteriidae > Pinctada > Pinctada fucata. The sequence goes on from AP027104.1 coordinate 14,971,847, forward strand.
TGTCTGTGCCACAGCCACTCATGATTATAGTGTCAGTGTGGGAAGGGCATGTAGCATTATTTGAGAGAAATTTTAATTATTTCCATTTCCATCAAAGGACAAAAATTGTCCGGAAACTGTTCCGACACCAGTACACAGGTTGGGGAAAGGTACCGATCGAGCTAATATACCTCGATTGGGCTAATATACCTTGATTGGACTAATCAATCTGAATATTTTCAGTAGTAAAAAATTAAAACATTCTCAAAATTATTCTTTTGAGCAAAATCGCATCAGTTCTTTATAAAAGAAGTTATGTTTACAAAAGAAACATACCTGAAAAGTGAATAGTTACTAAGAAAATATACCTCCATTTTTCTGAATATATTGGGTGAGATTTCTCGAAATCTAAAAAGTTTTCAGGCATAGTTGCTTTTTAAATATTATTTCTTGATATAAAAGCTGGTGCGATTTTGCACTCAAATATGATTTGGAGGAAAAAAGTACTTTTTTCTGAATAAAAAAGTCAGATTGATTAGCCCGATCGAGGTACATTAGCTTGATTGAGGTATATTAGCTCGATCGGTACCTTTCCCCAACCTGGTACCTGTTTATGATGTTACGATTTTGTGAGAATAACTTACATAAATGGATTAAATTTTGATTTTGGTGAGAATTTAACTCTTCTGACCAGCTGAAAATAAACCCAGCCTGGACACATCAGTTGTCTTGGCCACGACAACCATTTCACAATACAGTATCGTAGTTTCGTTTTTTCTGGTCAGAGGAAGCTCGAGCAAATTTTGTTAAATCGTTTTCTTGGATTTAAAATAATTCTGATACAGTAATGATTACTTTTTCGTATAAGGAAAAACATATTCACACCTTTTTATAAGGGTTACACGGCTGATGTTCCCGATCCGATGACTTCTTGGTCGTTCCCAGTTTCCGACAGGTTCCCGTTGATCGTCTGCTGTCTCTGAGTCTATTTCGAGCACGCGCTACCTCGCGCCGTCAATGTTTCATTTCGCATTTCAGTTCTTCATCAACATAAATTAAGTTTTGATTCGATGTGTTTCGTGTTGAAAGCTTTTTTTCATCAGTTTTAAATACAGACATATATAGTTTTTTTTTTTTTTTTTTGGTTAATAAGCCCCCTCCCAATCTACCCCTGCTCTGCAAGTGGTAGACTCCGTTTTGTAAAAGGTATCACAGAGAAACAGATTCCAAAATCATTTCAAAATTTATTTCATACACGTAGGAAAGCAAAAAGGGTTGTTGATTTTACATTAAATTAATGTAATTCTTATCTCCATCTAATGTAATTTAATCAATATGAATGCATCAGCTTTGGCATATGCACACATATGTAAAACATATGTCAAATTTACTATATGTAAAACACATGTAACACATATGTTAAACATATGTGAACATCAATGTTGACATATGGATCACAGAACAAATATCTATTGGAAATTTTGCAACTTTGAATGTTCAAATATTTTACATGATAATCATGAGTTAGCATTCACATATGTAAAACATATGATTCACATGTGATGCACATATGGTGAAAATAACAGGTGATTTACATATGTTAATGCTTAACATATGTGGGCTAACATATGTGAAACATATGTCTGTCAACACATGTTATACATATGTCTTTATCTTACATATGTTAAACATATGAATTTCATATGTGTCACATATGTTTCAGCCAAACATATGTGACACATACGTTGCACATTTTCCTGTGTATATATACATATTTTAGGGAATCCCCGGTTCCAAAAATATATAGTCGATCGATGCATCAACAAATTTTCTCAGGGAATTAGAATATTAGTTTCTAAATGATAACAATGGACTTTAAATGATTGTTGTATCCAGTGGGTGTCTTTTCACAGTGGTTAGTGCAGGGTAGTTTTACTGTAGATCTCTTACTTGTCCTTCTTTCAAGACACAATTTTCCCAAGATAATTGAACCTGAATGACTTCTATGGTGTATTTGACATGAGTGTTGTTGTTGATTTCTGATGACTTTTTATGGAAACTTTGCTGTCACTATCACCCTTTTCTGGACTGCATATGAAGGGTTTCACCATCCTCAATATTGCATTTTTTTATCGTGTGATATTGGGGCAACGATGATAGACGGAACATTGTCTGCGACGTATTTGACTTCATATGGAATTGGCAACTGACCACCTGTTTGGACTATCTTCCTGTGACTTTTACGTCATGAAGGACAATCATTGACCCATTTGAAACGATTCCTTATACAACATGAGTACATCAATGTGCACATCGAGATAATCACCAAATTTAACAAGTTTTCATGGAAATATTGCGACGGGTATGCAAACAGGAGGCGTTGATTCTCCCCGGGTACCTGGTCTCACTTCAGAACGTTTATTCCAAGGTTAACAACTGCTCCAATGGAAATTCTGATGATTTTGCCTGACCTTCTCGACTGTGAGACTGAAAATTGTTTGATGCTTCTTCGATTCTTATTTTATCCAGATGATCCCGGACTGATTTTCGCATCAACACCACTTTTAATTTCCAATTACGTATCCATCGTGTTATCTAAGACCCCTGCGTTTTACTGTATTGTATGTGATGTCACATTACAACGAGAAGGCTATTTGGTCATTCATCCATTGTACGTATTGGAAGACTTATAAACCTCCTGGCAGGCTGGGAGAGTTGTGTCCATGTAATCTGGACATATCCACCATTCCCTATTATATAGCATTTTATAGCATTATAAGCAGATGTCAGTCCAATGTCGTCGCTGGATAAGCATTGGTTTTCATCCATTCATATTTTGTCATTCATGCTTCATATTTTGATTGGTTGCTTTGATTCTTTGTTAATTCATTCGGCATGGGTGTTGTTCTGTGTTACGTTATCCCCCTTGTTTATAGACATTGTTTTGTCTGATGTTTTGACTTAAGAAATGAATCTTATATCTTTTCTGTTGATGCAGGTTTCATCCGAACAATTGAACGGAAAACTGCATTAATCCGCGAAACGCATTGATGCAATAGTTTTCCGTCCAATTTTTCGAGTGATGCCTGCATGAACAGAAAAGATAAGATTCATTTCTTGTCATTTTATATCCTCTACTTATGGAAAACGGACTGTTTTTTGTTTCAATCCCCGCACTATATATCGTAAATTCGGGGAGTTGCGCTGTAATACAACTGCTTCGAAAGACGAAATCAAGTTATGGCAGCCGCCATGATTCAGCAACAGCGAACAATCGATTCTCTTTATCTTTGGAATATAAACATTGACATTGATGTATCAACAAATTTTCTCAGGCAATTAGAATCTTTGTTTCTAAATGCTGACAATCGAAATTATATTATTGTTGTATGCGCAGTGGCCAGTGCGGGGTAGTCTTGCTCATTTCATTTTCGTTATATTGTCAGAATGGCGTCAGATAAGGTATACTATATATGAAAGCGTTATCGCATCGATTCTCTTTATCTTTGGAAGAAGAACAAGTCTGAGGAAATCCTACATGTACTGGGAAATTTTTAAGTGAGTAGAAAAGAAATGGTACCCTTGAAATTTTAAGAAAATATTAACATATCGTATTTTCAGCTACAATCTGATACATATTCTAGGGAATCCCCGGTTCCAAAAATATTGCTTTAATAGACGTCCCCGAAAAATTTAGTCGATCGATGCATCAACAAATTTTCTCAGGGAATTAGAATATTAGTTTCTAAATGATAACAATGGACTTTAAATGATTGTTGTACCCAATGGGTGTTTTTCACAGTGGTCAGTGCAGGGTAGTCTTACTGTGGATCTCTTACTTGTCCTTCTTCCAAGACACAATTTTCCAAAGATAATTGAACTTGAATGACTTCTATGGTGTATTTGACATGAATGTTGTTGTTGATTTCTGATGACTTTTTATGGAAACTTTGCTGTCACTATCACCCTCTTCTGGACTGCATATGAAGGGTTTCACCATCCTGAATGTTGATTTTTTATCGTGTTATATTGGGGCAACGATGATAGACGGAACATTGTCTGCGAGGTATTTGACTTCATATTGAATTGGCAACTGATCACCTATTTTGACTATCTGTGACTTGAAAGCTTGAAAGCCCCAAAATGGGCTGTAAATGTGACGTTAAAATGAAAACACTTAAGGGAACGAAAACAGTTACAAATCTTCAGTAGAGACAGACAACTAACACTGTATTTTTCATTTTGTGGGCAATCGGATGTGTATAGAATTATACATGATCACTAAGACTTTTGAAAGAAATTGTCGAAATGAGATAAATAAATGTCTATTTTCAAAACTTTTTGAGTAGTTATTTTGCAATAATAAAGTCCGTTTTCTGAATTCCTATCATTTATTTTCCGTAAAAACTTGATATTATTTTCTTCATATGTCAAGTTAAACACCGATAAGTTCCTATTGAAATTTGACCGTCAGGTTTTAAGTTTTTGAGATTTTGTTACACCCTCCCCCTTATTTTTTGCGTTACATAATTCTGACGTTCTTGCGAAAAACGAGCCAATGTTGCCGTTTCTATTATGACGTCATAATTTAGCTAGAGCTTTCCGATGGATTTCTTTCGATTACTGTTCTGGACCCCCTAACACAAGGTCTTCCTTATTTGGTACAGGATTTGTGATTATCTGTAATAAATGAAAGGAGTAGGTTCACAAACTCCAAAAATCGGCCCTAAATTTTTGTGAAAATGATTTAATGAAGATGATGATTCAGCATCTTTTATATTTTTCTCAAATACCTGTCGAAATAGAAAGTAAATATTTTTCATTGTCAAAACGTCAAAAATGCGTTAGTTATGACGTCACATTTTTACGTCATTTTCTCTAAATGACGGAAAAAGAAGGAAACTCTTAATATCTATAAAATCAGTATAGGCGCCAACACATGCCCAACATAAATTTTATGTAGATTGAAAGATAAAATGCAAATTTAAATATTTATATGGAAATTATTTTGGGCGAGGGCCTGCACCCTTCTTATTTTCACATCGGTTGACCAAACTTTTGCCAAAATTGTTACGATTTTTCAGCATTTTACGACTTCAAGCCAATTTGGAGGCTATAGCTTTCGGTGTAATGCACTTAAATTCAAATATTTATTTGGTAATTCAAACAACCATACTTTTAACTTCCTTGACACGATATACAATCGAAATCTAAAACATTCGAAAAGTAGGGCCGATTTTCTATGTTACCGAACCTGCTCCTTTACATACGTATTGTCGTATTTTTTAATCAGCAGCTTCCTGTTCATTTAATGCCTCTATTTTTTGTTATCTGATTGCTCATTCAATTGACGTTAGGTAACAATACGTTGTTTTCTGTTTTGACGATCTCTGTATCCCATATATGTCTTACTAAGAACGCTTCCTTATAATATATGAAACCGTTATCGCATCGATTCTCTTTATCTTTGGAAGAAGAACAAGTCTGAGGAAATCCTACATGTACAGGGATCTTTTTAATTAAGTAGAAAAGAAATGGATCCCTTGAAATTTTAAGAAAATATCAACATATTGTATTTTCAGCTACAAGCTTATACATATTATAGGGAATCCCCGGTTCCAAAAATCTTATACATATTTTAGGGAATCCCCGGTTCCAAAAACATTCCTAAAATAATAAAAAAAAATTTAGTCGATCGATGCATCAACAAATTTTTTCAGGGAATTAGAATCTTCGTTTCCAAATTGTAACAATGGAAATTAAGGGCGGAATACTTTGACCAACTCTGGGTACTCCGAGCTGCTCCGAACGAATGGAGCGATCCCCGCGCAGTGATCTAGAGTAGCTATAGAGCTACTCCGTCTGCACCTGGTCAAGAGGTGGTGCAGCGAGAGTGCTCTAGAAAGTAACTTCATCCAATGTGGTTGAAAGACCAACATTTGTCTATCTGTGACGGAGGAAATGAGAACATCGATTTTTTTTTACGAAATAAATGTTTTTAAATTATTCTTTGTTGTCTTCTTTTATTTTCTGTTGTTTTACTACAACTCAAAATGTAGAAAAACTCCGGCGTGTGTCCCGTTTTTCTCTATCTTTTTTCATAACGTCCCTGACAAGCCGGAAATATTCTGCATTTTTAGCCTTTTTCACGTAACTGTGGTCCAGTTGTTTTGGACGGCAAAATAAGTACTTTTCATACGTCAAAAACAATCACTTTTTAATTGAGACGTAATGATAGTCGGTACTTCAATGCTCTCCACAAAACGTTAGTCACTTTGTTATGTGAAAATAGCTATAAGTAACGTGAAACAGTAAAGAAAACAACACAGAATAATAATAAACATTTAATTTCATAAAAAGTCCGACGTCTAAATTTCTCCTGTTGTTTTGTCCTCAAACAAAAAGTTTAGGAAACTTTCTGTCCACTCCATTGACAACCCCCTCTGGAGTACTCGGAGCATTGCCCCAGAGTAGTTCGAGCAGTTCAAAGAAATCCGCCCTAAATGATTGTTGTATCGAGCGGGTGTTTTTCACAGTGGTCAGTGCAGGGTAGTCTTACTGTAGATCTCTTACTTGTCCTTCTTTCAAGACACAATTTTCCAAAGATAATTGAACTTGGGAATGACTTCTATGGTGTATTTGACATGAAAGTTGTTGTTGATTTCTGATGACTTTTTATGGAAACTTTGCTGTCACTATCACCTTTTTCTGGACTGCATATGAAGGGTTTCACCATCCTGAATATTGCATTTTTTTATCGTGTGATATTGGGGCAACGATGATAGACGGAACATTGTCTGCGACGTATTTGACTTGATATGGAATTGACAACTGATCACCTATTTTGACTCTCTTCCTGTGACTTTCACGTCATGAAGGACAATCATTGACCCATTTGAACCGATTCCTAATACAACGTAAAAGTGGTTTTATGTCCTTTAAGGAGGTCCAGAACAACCAAACTTAAAACGATCCTATCATTTAATTTTCCTAAAAATTACGAATGGAACAATTGAAACATACTTTCTCTATATGCAAAGTTTCATCATTTTTACCGTTAGTTTTGAAGCTACGAAGGTTCGCTTGAAAGCCCCAAAATGGGCTGTAAATGTGACGTAAAAATGAAAACACTTTAGGGAACAAAAACAGTTACAAATTTTCTGTAGAGACAGAAAACTAACAAGTACTGTGTTTTTCATTTTGTGGGCAATCGGATGTGTATAGAATTATACATGATCACTAAGACTTTTGAAAGAAATTGTCGAAATGAGATAAATAAATGTCTACTTTCAAAACATCTTTAAGTTGTTATTTTTCAATAATAAAGTCCGTTTTCTGAAATCCTTTCATCTATTTTCCGTAAAAACTTGATATTATTCTCTTCATATGTCAAGTTAAACACCGATAAGTTCCTATTGAGATTTGACCGTCAGGTTTTAAGTAAAAGAGATTTTGTTACCTCCTCCCCCTTATTTTTACGTTACATAATTCTGACGTTCTTGCGAAAAAACGAGCCAATGTCGCCGTTTCTATTATGACGTCATAATTTAGCTAGAGCTTTCCGAAGGAGTTCTTTCGATTACTGTTCTGGACCCCAAGGTCTTCCTTATTTGGTACAGGATTTGTGATTTTCTGTAATAAATGAAAGGAGTAGGTTCACAAACTCCAAAATTCGGCGCTAAATTTTTGTGAAAATGATTTTATGAAAATTATGATTCAGCATCTTTTATATTTTTCTCAAATACCTGTCGAAATAGAAAGTAAATATTTTTCATTGTCAAAACGTCACGTGCATTAGTTATGACGTCACATTTTTACGTCATTTGCTGTAAATGACGGAAAAAGAAGGAAACTCTTAATATCTTTAAAATAAGTATAGGCGCCAAGATTGAAAGATAAAATGCAAATTTAAATATTTATATGGAAATTATTTTGGGCGAGGGCCTGCACCCTTCTTATTTTCACATCGGTTGACCAAACTTTTGCCAAAATTTTTACGATTTTCCAGCATTTTACGACTTCAAGCCAATTTGGAGGCTATAGCTTTCGGTGTAATGCACTTAAATTCAAATATTTATTTGGTAATTCAAACAACCATACTTTTAACTTCCTTGACACGATATACAATCGAAATCTAAAACATTCGAAAAGTAGGGCCGATTTTCTATGTTACCGAACCTGCTCCTTAACTTAAGTATTTTCGTATTTTTGAATCAGCAGCTTCCTGTTCATTTAATGCCTCTATTTTTTATTATCTGATTGCTCATTCAATTGACGTAAGGTAACAATACGTTATTTTCTGTTTTGACGATCTCTGTATTCCATATATGTCTTACTAAGAAGGCTTCCTTATAATATATGAAACCGTTATCGCATCGATTCTCTTCATCTTTGGAAGAAGAACAAGTCTGAGGAAATCCTACATGCACAGGGATTGTTTTTAATTAAGTAGAAAAGAAATGGTACCCTTGAAATTTTAAGAAAATATCAACATATTGTATTTTCAGCTACAAACTTATACATATTTTAGGGAATCCCCTGTTCCAAAAATATTCCCAAAATAGACGTCCCGAAAAATTTAGTCATTCGATGCATCAACAAATTTTCTCAGGGAATTAGAATCTTCGCTTCCAAATGATATCAATGGAAATTAAGGGCGGAATACTTTGACCAACTCTGGGTACTCCGAGCTGCTCCGAACGAATGGAGCGATCCCGTGCAGTGATCTAGAGTAGCTATAGAGCTACTCCGTCTGCACCTGGTCAAGAGGTGGTGCAGCGAGAGTACTCTAGAAAGTGACGTCATCCAATATGGCTGAAAGACCAACATTTGTCTATCTGTGACGGAGGAAATGAGAACATCGAATTTTTTATGAAATAAATGTTTTTAAATTATTCTGTGTTGTCTTCTTATATTTACATTACTAGTAGATTCCCCATGTTAAACGACCATTAGGCAACTAGAATTATTCCAATAACTTAGGTTGCTCACGTGCAAGTTTTGCATGTAGGGAGAATTTACCAACGTTCAAATACATTTCACACTAAAACAGGCAAAATATGCGAAGTGCATGCAAATAAAAATGACCGATATTTAGAATAAATGTAAATATAAGTAATGACTGTCTTACTTTTGGTGTTCATGGGTGTATAATTCTGGTTGCTTCGCGATTCACGGAATTTGCACGTGTCCAACCAGAATTATACACCCATGAACACCAAAAGTAAGACAGTCATTTCTTAATTATTTTCTGTTGTTTTACTTCAATTCAAAATGTAGAAAAACTCCGGCGTGTGTCCCGTTTTTCTCTATCTGTTTTTCATAACGTCCCTGACAAGCCGGAAATTTTCTGCATTTTTAGCCTTTTTCACGTAACAGTGGTCCAGTTGTTTTGGACGGCAAAATAAGTACTTTTCATACGTCAAAAACAATCACTTTTTAATTGAGACGTAATGATAGTCGGTACTTCAATGCTCTCCACAAAACGTTAGTCACTTTGTTATGTGAAAATAGCTATAAGTAACGTGAAACAGTAAAGAAAACAACACAGAATAATAATAAACATTTAATTTCATAAAAAGTCCGACGTCTTAATTTCTCCTGTTGTTTTGTCCTCAAACAAAAAGTTTAGGAAACTTTCTGTCCACTCCATTGACAACCCCCTCTGGAGTACTCGGAGCATTGCCCCAGAGTAGTTCGAGCAGTTCAAAGAAATCCGCCCTAAATGATTTTTGTATCGAGCGGGTGTTTTTCACAGTGGTCAGTGCAGGGTAGTCTTACTGTAGATCTCTTACTTGTCCTTCTTTCAAGACACAATTTTGCAAAGATAATTGAACTTGAATGACTTCTATGGTGTATTTGACATGAATGTTGTTGTTGATTTCTGATGACTTTTTATGGAAACTGTGCTGTCAGTATCACTCTTTTCTGGACTGCATATGAAGGATTTCACCATCCTGAATATTGCATTTTTTATCGTGTGATATTGTGGCATCGATAATAGACGGAACATTGCGTTGACTTCATATGGAATTGGCAACTGACCACCTTTTTGGACTATTTTCCTGTGACTTTTACGTCATGAAGGACAATCATTGACCCATTTGAACCGATCTCTAATACAACGTAAAAGTGTTTTTTTTTTTTCCTACTGGTTTTTAAGGAGGTCCAGAACAGCCAGACATTTACAAAACGATCATATCATTTAATTTTCCAAAAAATTACAAATGGTATTAATTGAAACATACTTTTTTCTATATGCAAATTTTCATCATTTTTACCGTTAGTTTTGAAGCTACAAAGGTTCGCTTGAAAGCCCCAAAATGTGACGTTAAAATGAAACGTTAAAATGAAAACACTTTAGGGAACGAAAACAGTTACAAATCTTCAGTAGAGACAGAAAACTAACACTGTATTTTTCATTTTGTGGGCAATCGGATGTGTATAGAATTATACATGATGACTAAGACTTTTGAAAGTAATTGTCGAAATGAGATAAATAAATGTCTATTTTCAAAACATCTTTGAGTTGTTATTTTGCAATATTTACATTACTAGTATATTCCCCATGTTGAACGCCCATTAGGCAACTAGAATTATATTCCAATAACTTGGGTTGCTATTGTGACGTCACGTTCAGGTTTTGCATGTAGGGAGAATTTACGAAAATTAAGATACATTTGACGCTGTTACAAGCAAAATGTGCGAAGTGCATGCAAATAAAAATGACCGAAAACTAACGGTCAAAGTTCAATAGGAGCTTATCGGTGTTTAACTTGACATATGAAGAAAATAATGATAATAAATAGGGTTTCAGATAAACGGACTTTATTATTTAAGAAATGACTGTCTTACTTTTGGTGTTCATGGGTGTATAATTCTGGTTGGACACGTGCAAATTTTCCGAGAATCACTTTGCGATTCACGGAATTTGCACGTGCCCAACCAGAATTATACACCCATGAACACCAAAAGTAAAACAGTCATTTCTTAAATAATAAAGTCCGTTTATCTGAAACCCTATTTATTATCATTATTTTCTTCATATGTCAAGTTAAACACCGATAAGCTCCTATTGAACTTTGACCGTTAGTTATTAAGTTTTAGAAATTTTGTTACACCCCCCCCCCTTATTTTTACGTTACATAATGCTGACGTTCTTGCGATAAACGCGCCTATGTGGCCATTTCTATTATGACGTCATAATTTATCTAGAGCTTTCCGATGGAGTTCTTTCGATTACTGTTCTGGACAAATTATGATTCGGCATCTTTTATATTTATCTCAAATACCTGTCAAAATAGAAAGTAATTAATTTTCATCGTCAAAACGTCATCTGCATTAGTCATGACGTCACATTTTTACGTCATTTGCTCTACATGACATAAAATGAAGGAAACTCTTAATATCTTTAAAATTAGTATAGGCGCCAACCCACGCCCAACATAAATTTTAAGTAGATGACATCATAATTGATCTAGAGCTTTCCGATTGGGTTCTTTCGGATACTGTTCTGGACCCCCTTAAAGATCTTCCTTATTTGGCACAGGATTTGTGTCTTTTTCTGTAATAAATGAAAGGGGAAGGTTCACTAACTCCCAAAATTGGCCCTTAATATTTGCGAAAAATGATTTTATGAAAATTATGATTCCGCATCTTTTATATTTATCTCAAATACCTGTCGAAATATAAAGTAAATATTTTTCATTGTCAAAACATCTCGTGCTTTAGTTATGACGTCACATTTTTATGTCATTTGCTATACATGACGGAAAGTGAAGGAAACTCTCCATGATTTTGGCATTTTTTTTTTGCCCCCAAATACTTTTACATCAAATGTTACAGCTATCCATGCTCTTTCAATAAATGTATTACCCATCCTGAAATGTGTTGGGTATAGTGAGCAATGGGATCAAATATCAATGATATTTGCGATTTTTTGAAAATTTGGCTCTGTGCCAAACATGTTTTTTATGTGTACATGTCATGACTTTATTTATAATTTGCCCAAAGATGTTTTTACATCATATGTTACAGCTTTCTATGTTCTTTCCATACATGCTATACCCTATCTTAAGATGTGCTGGGTTTAGTAAAAAATAGGGCATGAATATGACTCATTTTGTTAAGTTTTCAAGAAAATGGCATTTTGCCAAATTAGGGTTATTGATGTGCTTGTTTAAGATATAAAATGTTAATGTAAAACTAAGAAAGATTTGCTTATTCTAAGTAGTAAGTTTATTACTTTAATATGATTTGTATTGGAATTATTTGAAAGAGCATTAAATTGTGTCTGAAAATGCCAATTGTGACGGTTTTTATTACTAATTTTAGCCCTGAATAGTATACATTTGGTTACCATGGCAACGGAGTATATGATCAATCAGCATTCCGTGACAAGTTTTTCCTAGAGTGATATTGAGCATAAATATGAAGTTTCATTAAAATCTGAGACTGTGTGCCAGACCTATATGGGTTTTTTTTGTGATTAGAGAGAATTGCTCTAAAAATTCTTAAAATTAGTATAGGCGCCAACTCTCGCCCAACATAAATATTATGTAGATCGAAAGATAAAATGCATATTTAAATATTTATATGGAAATTATTTTGGGCGAGGGCCTGCACCCTTCTTATTTTCATAACGGTTGACCAAAATTTTGCCAATTTTTTTTTACGATTTTTCAGCATTTTACGACTTCAAGCCAATTTGGAGGCCATATCTATCGGCGTAATGCACGTAAATCAAAATATCTATTTGGTATTTCAAACAACCATACATTTAACTTCCTTCACACGAAATACGATCGAAATCTAAAATATTCTAAAATTAGGGCCGATTTTCCATGTTACCGAACCTGCTCCTTTACTTAAAGTATTGCCGTCTTTTTGAATCAGCAGCTTCCTGTTCATTTAATGCCTCTATATTTCATTATTTGATTGCTCATTCAATTGGCGTTAGGTAACAATACGTTGTTTTCTGTTTTGACGATCTGTGTATTTCATATATGTCTTACTAGGAACACTTCCTTATTTTGAATTGAAGATGCCTTCTTTATCTATAAAAGTTGTTTATCGTGAAAGAAATAAACTTATTGTCTCGTCATCTTTTTAGTACAGCTTCCTTCTCATCGAATATTTCTTTATTGGTAATCTGAATAACACGAGAACATAAACATGAAGATTTTTGCTTTCATATGAAAACGTTTCTTGTCGGTTTTGATCATTTCGTTAAAATGAAAATACTTGATTTTCACTTTCTTGTCAGTATTATTAAGGAAATGACTTTAAAGTGGAATTAACATGTTCTCTCAGAAACTTCTATCGACAGTGGAAGTATCAGAGTTAGCAGGAAAACCAGAATGATAAATTCACAAACAGCTTTAAATGTATTAACACATGATACATCAAGAGTATTTATCATTTGTATTGAACGGAGGATATGGTTCTAATTTCATTATCTTAAATACGGCGTCTTTTCCTCCTATAATGATCAAAGGCCTATATCATTTCATTCAAATTTTAAATATTCAGAATGTCAAAGGCTTAAAAGAAAAAGATCATAATAAGATTCTGCTGATGAATTAAAATCGAACTTAAAGAAGATATTTTACAACAAAGAGACATACTCAAAAGAACGGGCAATTGAAAGAGAATGAAAGAACTTTAGATTTAGTTGATAAAAATCTAATCTTGATACAATACTCCGCTAATGCTGATCATCAGTATTTAAGGATTGTTTGTCACCTTTTGCGCTTTATCGGTGTGTATTGGCAGTAGGGAATGGAAACAAAATATGAAAAGCACGAAGTGCTTTTCATGAATTTTGTTTCCATTCCCTACTGCCAATACACACCGATAAAGCGCAAAAGCTGACAAGCAATTCTTATATTTACATTTTACGTGTTAACTAAGTTATTCTGCCAATTTTTCAGCCAGATTCCTTACATATGAAATATCATTGCGGAGGGAGAACGACATTTGACGTAAGAGCAAACGAACGTTCGACGTTTTTCGCTTGATTCGAAGTAGTACCTTCTGTACGGAAACGTTGTTGACAAATGAGAAACTGAATTTTGTCCTCTTGCTGTATTTTGAACATTTCAATTAAAACTGAAGAAAATTGAATCGTGAAAATTCGTGACATTTGTCCAACATAATTTAGACATGGCGTAGAGTTAAACTGGAGAAATTTCACAAAACTGAAGGGAAAACTTTTGAAAACTCTTTTTAACACACTGTTAAACTGCATAGACATATGAAATCAATCGGTATTATTGTATACAAACTTCTGTAAATACCCTATTTCATCTGGAAGTAATTAGAATAATGCAAAAGTCGAGTACAGCCGTCGAAAACGCGAAAACTTTCGGTATTTTCATGACTTACCTCAACATCATGACTAAAGATTCGCTGATACTCGAAGTATTTCTGATATTATGAATCCATAAGAAGCAAAGATAAATTCACTGTTGATAATGACACAAGTAAATCAAATCCCATCCTAAATACTGAATATTTGATCCACTTATGCCTGAATATTCGTTCATCCAAACACGGCATCTTTCTGCAGACAACAATGCAGTTCGTCCTTGAACTTCGTCTACTGACGCGTGATCGACTTACTACGTCACACTTCTTGGAAGTGTACATGTGGGTGACCTAGATTTTGACACATTTCATCACTGGGGGTAGACGGCGTCGTTTGATAATGGATACATGTTTTGAATCTGTATTAAAGCAATAAATAAAATGGGCATTTTATCAGAAATTAATCCGCGTAAGTTCTAAAGTCACGTGATAGGCTCTTGCGATTATCGAGAAATAAAGCAACAGTTGGTTTGGTACCTTTATATAAGGGAAACGCAGTAGGAATGTAAATATTAAAATATAAAGTCTAAAATTTTCAGTACACCATATGCGCTTTTCACCAAATAATGTCTCATCAGTGATGCTCGTGGCCAAAAATGAAGAGTTATGCTATCAAATTGATACCCCTTTGTTTTAGAATACATGTAGTTTATCAATTTACAAATATTATTCAATCAGCGCAGAAGCACAAAGAAAGTAGGCGAATGATATCCTCGGGGACTAATATTCTATCATCAGAGGTACAAACTTAGTGATTGAAATTGGCAATATTGAAATATGTTTTATCTGTTCTTAATAACACCAAAGAAGTACCTATAAGTTATTCTGCCTCAAAGTCGAGAAGGCACGGCAAAATAATGAGAATTCCCATTGGAACGGTTGCGAACCTCCGAATAAACAAAATGTTGCTATTGAATTTGAAGACTTTTTATCATATTTACCACTGGATGATTGTCACTGCTGGTGAACCCGGAGTCCCCGAGGTCACATGTAGCCAAGTTCAGTTGGATCGACTTCGGTTGATCGTTTCTTTAAAGCATTGAAAAATTTCTGTTATCAAAGTTTCTTCAAATTTCTAAAACGTGGATCCTGTAGCATCATACCCCACCCATCCTGCAACGTCTTTCGGTACATTTTTGGACATAATAACTTTCAAACTCTTTTGGCATATTACAATTTTAGATTAGGGATCACTGACGAGGGTTAAATACCCGGAACGTGCATGTCTGGTCTATATGCTGCAAATTTATCTGTTCTTAAATAATGCTATTGAATTTGAATTCTATATTAATGTTCGACTTCCTTCATGGACTTGAAGTCACTTTTAAAATATTTTACTTGTTAATTGAATTAATTGAAAAAAAAATTTTGAATTTCATGCTCTGAACCATGATGATATTATTATTATCATCAAAGATGCGTCAATCAAAGCCTCTCATATTCTATAAATAGGGTTGTATTTGTTGTGCACACTTGAAATCACACATTTCGCCACAATCAACAGTTGAGGACTGAGAGCGGCCATATACAACTCTAGCATTTGAGTTTGATCATTGATCATTAAGAATTTATTAGTCTTTATTTTTCAGTAACTCGACAGACAATCTCAACCCTTTTTCAACCTTAATTTCAATCTAACCCTTAATCACATATTCACTTGCATTATGAATAGGGACCTTTTTCCGAAGTAAATCGGAAAACAAAATCTCAAACAAGACAACATAGTGGTAAAAACGAAATGCACTCGCACAAGATTGCACGCAACGGAAATTAATGATAATTTCAGAACAAAAGAGAACATTCAAGACCAAGAGAATCAACGATTTATGGAATCTATCACCGGGTGTATTCATGAAAAGGAAATCCAACTCGACTGTCCGGAATTTTCTTGCACCATGAAGAATCTCATTTTTGTGTATCTCCGGGACCTCTGCGTGTTCGAATCAGTCAATGGATCGCGTGCACAATGTTGTTCCTGGATTGAATTGTTTGTCTGTCATCCAGGTATTAGTACTTGTCTTAGTTTGTTTGTTTTTGGTAGATATGTGTGGTATCCTTTGCTTGATTTTGGTAGATATGTGTTGTATCCTTTGCTTGTGTTTGGTGAATATGTGTTGTATCCTGTGCTTGTGTTTGGTGGATATGTGTTGTATCCTTTGTTTGTGTTTGGTGGATATGTGTTGTATCCTTTGTTTGTGTTTGGTGAATATGTGTTGTATCCTGTGCTTGTGTTTGGTGGATATGTGTTGTATCCTTTGTTTGTGTTTGGTGGATATGTGTTGTATCCTTTGTTTGTGTTTGGTGGATATGTGTTGTATCCTTTGTTTGTGTTTGGTGGATATTTGTTGTATCCTTTGCTTGTGTTTGGTGGATATGTGTTGTATCCTTTGTTTGTGTTTGGTGGATATGTGTTGTATCCTTTGTTTGTGTTTGGTGGATATGTGTTGTATCCTTTGTTTGTGTTTGGTGGATATGTGTTGTATCCTTTGTTTGTGTTTGGTGGATATGTGTTGTATCCTTTGTTTGTGTTTGGTGGATATGTGTTGTATCCTTTGTTTGTGTTTGGTAGATATGTGCTGTATCCTTTGCTTGTGTTTGGTGGATATGTGCTGTATCCTTTGTTTGTGTTTGGTGGATATGTGTTGTATCCTTTGCTTGTGTTTGGTGGATATGTGTTGTATCCTTTGTTTGTGTTTGGTGGATATGTGTTGTATCCTTTGCTTGTGTTTGGAGGATATGTGCTGTATCCTTTGTTTGTGTTTGGTGGATATGTGTTGTATCCTTTGCTTGTGTTTGGTGAATATGTGTTGTATCCTGTGCTTGTGTTTGGTGGATATGTGTTGTATCCTTTGTTTGTGTTTGGTGGATATGTGTTGTATCCTTTGTTTGTGTTTGGTGAATATGTGTTGTATCCTTTGCTTGTGTTTGGTGGATATGTGTTGTATCCTTTGTTTGTGTTTGGTGGATATGTGTTGTATCCTTTGTTAGTTTTTGGTGGATATGTGTTGTATCCTTTGTTTGTGTTTGGTGGATATGTGTTGTATCCTTTGCTTGTGTTTGGTGGATATGTGTTGTATCCTTTGTTTGTGTTTGGTGGATATGTGTTGTATCCTTTGTTTGTGTTTGGTGGATATGTGTTGTATCCTTTGTTTGTGTTTGGTGGATATGTGTTGTATCCTTTGTTTGTGTTTGGTGGATATGTGTTGTATCCTTTGTTTGTGTTTGGTGGATATGTGTTGTATCCTTTGTTTGTGTTTGTTAGATATGTGCTGTATCCTTTGCTTGTTTTTTGTAGATATGTGCTGTATCCTTTGCTTGTTTTTGGTAGATATGTGCTGTATCCTTTGTTTGTGTTTGGTGGATATGTGCTGTATCCTTTGCTTGTTTTTGGTAGATATATGCTGTATCCTTTGCTTGTTTTTGGTGGATATGTGTTGTATCCTTTGTTTGTGTTTGGTAGATATGTGTTGTATCCTTTGCTTGTTTTTGGTAGATATGTGCTGTATCCTTTGCTTGTTTTTGGTAGATATGTGTTGTATCCTTTGCTTGTTTTTGGTAGATATGTGCTGTATCCTTTGCTTGTTTTTGGTAGATATGTGCTGTATCCTTTGTTTGTGTTTGGTGGATATGTGCTGTATCCTTTGCTAGTTTTTGGTAGATATGTGCTGTATCCTTTGCTTGTTTTTGGTAGATATGTGCTGTATCCTTTGCTTGTTTTTGGTAGATATGTGCTGTATCCTTTGCTTGTTTCGGTCTTGTGAGAGTGTGTTGTTGCTGCACTTTGGTCTTGTTGGAGATTTCCTTATTTCATATACACTGACGGGTCGTTGTCTTGCTATGACCTATCCATAGGGTTTGTTCAAGATACTTTCCCTCTTTACCAACACATTTTATCTTCTCATCATTGCATGATTCTGTGCATTGCACTGTTCTGTATGAAATTCACGCGAGAGTTAACAGGCCCCACTACGGCATACCGCACTCATAACAATATAAAGCATTAATCTGACAAACTGTTGAAAAATAAAGGCCTAAAAACGCAAAATGCACCATTAACAATGAATGTTTGATGTAAACATGCTCATAATCAAGAGAGCTCTTAAATTGAAATGGATGTCTTCAATAGAATCATCAAATAAACATTAATTTCCCGAGTAAAAGAGAGAGACTTGCTATTAGGCGATCACTCTACCTGTCAACCTGTCACTTACGTAACGTGGTGACTGCACGTCTGATTACACAAATTAAGATAATAAGACGATGAACATGCCAAAAGCAACACTCAAATGCGACACAAGACTGTGTGTGTTTGGACTAACGAAGGTAGACTATGCCAGTATGCTTTACGATCATATATACTTATATACGTTGAGGCGGGAAGGAAATGTTCAAAGCGAGAAAATGTCGGCTTAAATTGTTTTTGTTTCAAGAAAGATGGACAAAGAATGACTACCATTAAACTATTTTTGAGTTTGAGATTATTATTCTGAAAAAAGGGAAAAACACAGTATAACGAAAGTTACAACGTGACAAATGTTGTCAAGTACATACATGTAACTGTCATGCAGCAGAGATTGATCACGGCTATTGAATAATTATCAATTCGATTTTCAAGAAGAGTGAAACAATCCTAGACAGGATCACGTTGCACTCACATGCACCACATGGGAATGCATATGCACAATATGCAGTAAAATTACAAGACACATTTGACAATTATACATACAAAGACCTTTGGAGAAAGTGACAACGATGCTGTCAGAGATATGTTTGCTGGACAGCATTGACAATAACGATGGACAAAATTTACAATAACGACGGACAACATTGACAATAACGATGGATAACATTGACAATAACGATGGACAACATTGACAATAACGATGGACAGCATTGATAATAACGATGGACTACATTGACAATAACAGTGAACAACATTGACAATAACGATGGATAACATTGACCATAACAATGGACAACATTGACAATTACGATGGACAACATTGACAATCACGGTGGGCAGCATTGACAATAACGGTTGACAACATTGACGATAACGATGGACAACATTGACAATAACAATGGACAACATTGACAATAACGATGGACAACATTGACAATAACAATGGACAACATTGACAATAACGATGGACAACATTGACAATAACGATGGACAACATTGACAATAACAATGGACAACATTGACGATAACGATGGACAACATTGACAATAACAATGGACAACATTGACAATAACGATGGACAACATTGACAATAACAATGGACAACATTGACAATAACGATGGACAACATTGACAATAACGATGGACAACATTGACAATAACAATGGACAACATTGACGATAAGGATTGACAACATTGACAATAACGATGGACAACATTGACAATAACGATGGACAACATTGACAATAACGATGGACAACATTGACGATAAGGATGGACAACATTGACAATAACGATGGACAACATTGACAATAAAGATGGATAACATTGACAATAACGATGGACAACATTGACAATAACGATGGACAACATTGACAATAACGATGGACAACATTGACAATAACGATGGACAACATTGACAATAACAATGGACAACATTGACAATAACGATGGACAACATTGACAATAACGATGGACAACATTGACAATAACAATGGACAACATTGACGATAAGGATGGACAACATTGACAATAACGATGGACAACATTGACAATAACAATGGACAACATTGACAATAACGATGGACAACATTGACAATAAAGATGGACAACATTGACAATAAAGATGGACAACATTGACAATAACAATGGACAACATTGACAATAACAATGGACAACATTGACAATAACGATGGACAACATTGACAATAACAATGGACAACATTGACAATAACGATGGACAACATTGACAATAACGATGGACAACATTGACAATAACGATGGACAACATTGACAATAACGATGGACAACATTGACAATAACAATGGACAACATTGACAATAACGATGGACAACATTGACAATAACAATGGACAACATTGACAATAACGATGGACAACATTGACAATAACGATGGACAACATTGACAATAACAATGGACAACATTGACGATAAGGATGGACAACATTGACAATAACGATGGACAACATTGACAATAACGATGGACAACATTGACAATAACGATGGACAACATTGACAATAAAGATGGACAACATTGACAATAAAGATGGACAACATTGACAATGAAAATGGACACATTGACAAAAACGATGGACAACACTGACAATAATGATGGACAACATTGACAATAATGGTTTAACATACATACCAGTTTGGACATTAAATAATCATCGATTGCAATTCAAAGAAGCCAATCTGTATCGATTGCATCCTAGATGTTATTCTCTCAGTTTCTAGGAGTAAGCATCCCCTGTTTGGCTAGCCGCACCCGCCGTCGATGTTCACGCACGAAAAAGAAAGCATTGTCTAAATTGCATGCACTGTCGGAATAACCTATCCAAAACATAATCGAAATTAAAGAAGTTTAACATCTTAGCTATTTTGGATATATATTTTATCGAATTATGCCAATGGATCGACCCTACAGGAAATTTGGAGACGCGCACTCTTTGCCAAAATGCATATATTGAAATGCAAAACTAAAAGGAGAAAAAATCAGAGGGCTTAAATACATTTGGCTGTGTTTGAAAATCACTGTTATTGTGTGCCACTGATGATAATTTACAAATTGATTTGAAAATGTCATCAAGAAAGAGTTGGAACACTAATATTAAAACATCAAACTTCAGAATTGTTGCTGCCTATTTTGACAAATGACCTGACAAAGATACGCTATGTGAAAGAGATAAATATAAAATGGAATAACAAAATATATTTTATGCTGTCCTTCAAAACTGCCAAAGTGTAAGAAAACGGATATTTTTCAATTAAACACGAAAATGACTATTTCCGGCCATAGAAGGACAGCTTTTAATCTATTTTTACCAACTGATATTTATGCGGCGCCGCATTCATTTGAGTAAAGCCGTCTGTGATAATGTTCGTTCTTACATGGGATTCTGTGATGTTATTGTCTCCGTCTGTTTGTCCACTTTTCTTGTTTTTATGAGAGTATATTCCGCTGTTCTCACTGTTGGGGATCTCCTCCCTTTCTTTGTTTTGTTTTATATGTTTCTTGTGTTTTTGTGCCGATCGGTCCCCAAAATCCCAAAATTAGGCCGCTTACGGCTCTGATTGGCTGACGCATGTTCGACTTCTCCTCTGCGATGGCTGCACAGTGTTTCGCAAAAGCTTACAGGAAGCAAGTACTCATGATCCTCTACAATTTTTGGGGTTTTTTTTTGTCGATTGGCTTACAGGGCCTACACCGAATTGTCCACTATCATGTTTTTGTTTGCAACTCAGGTGAGCGATGTTGCCCCTTTTGGCCTCTTGTTATTTATACCAAATATTGTTGTGCCACTTCAGACTTTACTGAAGAAGAAGGATATTAAAACATTTGAAATACTTTTTTGGAAATACTTTTGACGGATGCAGTTTCAAGGAAATTTATTTTAAAAATGCAATTAAGTTTTTGTGTGAGAAAACTGTCGACTATCGATATCAGCACACGGTTAGACACAAGAGGAATCAATTGAAAAAATACTGAAGTTCCTTTTCTATGTCAATAAGATGGAAGAGGTAATGAAACCAGACAGTCATTCTATTTAACAAAAGTGATCATCAGGATTTCATATTGATTAATTAAGACTTAACCATCTTTCGAAGTCTTATAAGGTCGCCTTTCTAGGCCAAATTTCTGTTCGTGAAATAAATGAAAAGTTCACTGAAATTGGTATTTGTAGAAGAAATGTTCTACGTACTTTTTTGTAATGAGATTCATTAAAGCCTTTTTGAATTTAAAGGTTTTCATTATTAATTTGTTATTTCCCCCTTTTCACTGTTTAAAAGAGCTTTCTCATTTAGAAAGGAGGACATCAAAAACAAGACTCGGTCGCAGCACCTACAGCAAAAAACATCGAAACACTCAAAAGAAATACACAACAAGAGATGCAAAAGAGTTAAAGAAGATCCTGACGATAATCTCAACAGCACTCACAATAGAGCACAAAATTAAACATCGACGGACCCCTAGCAAGCTAGAGGTGGGACCAGGTGCCCAGGAGGAGTAAGCATCCCCTGTTGGCTAGCCGCACCCGCCGTCGATGTTTATGAAGCATGGAAATGAAAATATATAAAATTCATGCACTGTCTGACGTTATGTCTGTATTGAAAGTGCTATGGCGACAATGTCAGGGAAGTATATTCAAAACACTTACTGTCAAACCCCTCGCGGGGACAAAGAACGCGAAATACACAAAATAATACACATAAACCAACGAGACCAATATGCAGTCAATGCCGACTTAGGACGGCCATCTGCCACATTACTAGCAAATAATGTGGTTATCTTGATAACGTACGCACAACCCTCTTCCTTTTCCGGCTACCCAGAGGTCTCGAAGAATGCACAGCTGATGTTTATAATAACCTCCTTGTTTAGGATGCAAAAAAAGCATTTATGAATCTGTGATTCAAAATCAGTCACTGGATCGTAAGGAAAGATATTGTTATCTGTTGACTATGAATGTGATTACCTTTCACTTGACCTCAAATGTTGCAAGCATTTCTATATATTTTTTTTCAGAAAAATAAGTGTTTTCTGGAGAGAGAGAGAGAGAGAGAGAGAGAGAGAGAGGAGGGGGACGTAGGAAATAGGCAAGTTTTTCGCAAAAACATTGAACGATAGTAAATGTGACAGGTATTTTTTTGCAATGCGATGAAAGCTTCGCGTTATTTGACAGAGAAAAAAGGATGTTTTTATGATAAAATCATTATTTGTTGTTTGCAATGTCTATTATACGGCGAAAATATTCATATTATCTTAACTACTATAATTTACACATGCTCCGTTATTTGATATTCAACTTCGTCAAATTGAGCAACTTAATAGTATCAAAATTCTATCAAACGAATTCTCCGACTGGAATAAAGATTGCAATAAATCATTTATCTGCGAGCAGAATTTAAGTCCTGTGTTTTATATGGACGGATTCACTGGTCATCCCTTTCTATTACATCAGATATAATACACAAGATATGACGGATTACTCGGTAACGTTTTAGATTCTCCTCAAGGTTATCTGTTGATCTATGTGTTTCCGTCATGCCGCCTTTAATGTTGAGATTTACGCATTCGACATTAAGTAACGGCTGTAGGCATTTACGTTGTCCGGTAATCTCAAGGACTTTATACAAAGATTCAGAATCAATAAGGCAGTTGCTCGATCGCCAAGTAGGCGTCCCATATCGCAGTTATTGCTGTTTTATAGAAATTGTCCAACACGACAAAAAATTAATAGAAAAAAAACATAAAAATAGAATTGATGTGCCACGCAAGTTGCACACGGTGTGGTTATCCGGATGACGTGCGCACAACTCTTCCACTTTTCCGGTTACCCAGAGGTCTCGAGGATAGCACAATTGTGGTGAAACAAGAGAACTGTTACTACTGAAAGAAGACAAACACTGGTTACCACTGAAAACAAGACAAACAATGGTTACTCCTAAATCAAGACAAACAATGGTTACCACTGAAAACAATAATGTCGAAGGGTTCCAACTCTCTACCTTCTTGAAAAAAATTCCAAACCAATTTCCATGCACCAGACACGTGTTTCGAATATTAAATTCTCATCTGTGATGCTTCCAGCGGAGCCATCAAAAATAATTTCAGTAGCGCCCTCTTTAGTTTTTATGCCCCCCTTCGAAGAAGAGGGGACATATAGGTTTGCCGCTGTCGGTCGGTCGGTCTGTCGGTCTGTCGGTCGGTCCACAACATCAGTTTCCGTTCAATACCTCTGAAGTGGATTCACATATTGAAATGAAATTTTGTGTACAGACACATCAAATGAAAATCAAGTATATAGTTGTGACGGACTTTAATCACAGAAGGGGTAGGGGGGCATTAATGTTTTACAAACATGACTTTTAACTTGTTTGAAATTAGATTTGTACATTAACATTACAGAGAGTGCGCGGCTCCAAATTTCCTGTAGGTATGATTCCGTAGCATATCCAAATAAAATCTATGTTCAAAAAAGCATTGGAGGGATGGTGCTAAGATGTTAAACTCCTTTAATTTCGATGATATTTATCGGTGAAATGGCTAGTTTCCGAAATAGCAAATATATATATATATATATATATATATATATATAAAAGCACAAAAAAGGTACAAGCGACCTTTTTTGTGCTTTTATATCTTTTTTTCCAAGCGACGTGCATTCGCCCTTTGTTGGGCTGATCCGACATTGTCTGAATAGTGAACGTGGTTGTTTTCACCTCTTTTGTGCTGTCTATATATATATATATATATATATATATATATATATATATATATATATATATATATATATATATATAATGAATATCCATTCCCGGTATAGTCAATATAATCAAAATCAAAGTGACATAATGACGATTAAATTTGTTTATTGCACTAAACGTTTTCGCCTGTTGGCTCTTCAGAGTTGCAATGAATATGTCGGATCATATTCATTGCAACTCTGAAGAGCCAACAGGCGAAAACGTTTAGTGCAATAAACAAATTTAATCGTCATTATGTCACTTTGATTTTGATTATATATATATATATATATATATATATGATGTCACATTGATAAAAGGCCAAAACGAAGCTTCTTTCAGGTGACAGAGATGGAAAGAATTAATTAATACACTTGACAAACATCAGGTCACGGGGAACGATTTTAACTGCTCTACACTGCAACAGAAACAGCCGGAGACAGTGATACAAACAATAAACCAAGCAAAGAAAACTTCGAAATGTGAAAATGGCAAATGATGTAATTATCTGGGTTACGTGTGCATATCCCTTATTTACACCATATGTGTAACATTATTGACTCTTTGTTAGTGTATAATCCATGTGTAAGGACAATACATTTCATCTAAGGACCAACTCTGTAGGATTTTGTGATCTTTTGAGGTCACACCCTACACAATTGTCAATATTGAAATATATGTTCTATTAATTTCAGTGCACCATATGCGGATTTCAACAAGTGATGTCTCATAAGTGATGCTCGAGGCCGGAAAAGAGGGAATCCAATAATATAGAATTATAGTGAGCAAAAGCCTAAGTATGACCTAATACTTCTGTAGAAGAACTTGATAAGGACAGAGTTATGCCATCATGACGATACCCCTTAGTCTTAGAAGATTTTCATAAAGTTTTTTTGGAGTTTACAAACATATCTTAAGTAAAGTGCCGAAACACTGTGAAACAAGGCGAATCGTATGCTCGGGGACTAAACAATCCACCAGTAGATACCAATCTAGTGGTTGAAATAATCAAATTTGAAATTTATGTTCTATTGTAAAATTTCAGTGCACCATATCCGCTTATCAACAAGTTATGAAGTGATGTGAAATCAACAAGGTGAGACGTGGGGAGGAATTCTTCTTTGAAATCAATCTAATATTTTATTTCACACTAATCTAAATCATCAGATTTTTTGTAAAGTTTCACAAAAAATGTTCTTGTAGAGAATGTAATCTGGATGACCACATCATTACATTTATTTGCTTCTTACATGGCTGATGGCCGTTCTTAGTCGGCACCGTTGTCCTTTGGTATCGTTGGTTTATGTGTAATCTATCGTATTTAGTGTTGGGTCGTCTTTGGTGGTGTTTACTCTTCTTTGTCCTTTTAGTGTTATTTGTTATGTGGTTTGCTTGTCCACTCTATGTTTTCGTATCTGGAGATTTCGGTGTTTTGCTGCATATGATGCAAACAAATCTTGTTAGAAATCTCATCCATTCTCGTATTGAAGTATCGAATTATGATATTGTATTATACACATATAGAGGATAATTCCTCAATCAATTGAAGATCTGAAACTGCCCTTGAGGAATCGTAAATGGCTTCAGCTAACAATACTGTTGCACATTGGTTACAATATAGTTTTAAAAATGTAGACTAGAAAACCTAAAAAACAAAGAAGTATTTTTACGATAGAAAATAAAAAAAGAAGGAGAAAATACGTTAATTAAAGTCCGCCTATGTTTTTGAGAAAGGGAGATTCAATTGAGAAAGGGTGATTCAATTCTTTCAAATCACACACTTGATTAGATAAGGAAGAAAATTGGGAACATTAAGAGATTTAATGGGATAGAGCTAATGGCGTTATTTAACAACATTGGGGAAAAGAACTTTTCTACTAATGGAATCCCTTTTGAGTTATTTCACTCCTCTGTAATTTGTCTTGAATTTTTTTCTAAGAAAATACTCTGATACCCTGATACTCTGAAGGATTGACAGACTTCTTTTCTTAGAATTCACCAAGAATCTATAAGTTTTTTGAGACTTATATGATAACATTCTTTCTTTAGTTATTCCAATCATATAAAATGACCTTTTTGTACCTTATAGTAAAGGCTTCGATAAGATTAAGCCTCAGGTGCTGATGAAAATGTCAATGTGGAATATTTAACAATATATGTATATAAGCATAATCTGTGGCTAATGCTGATATGATTTCAAACTTTGATTCTTTTTATATTACCACGTCCATGTCAGACAAAAGTCTGACAACTCTCCCCTCCTCTCACACGAATATGTTTCGTTATAAAATTATATAGTAGAATTGAGGAAGGATTCAAATGTTTGCCTAAAGATCTATATAAGAATTTACGATTGACGAAGATGACAATGTCTTCAGTATACAGATGGCACAGTCATATTGTCTAAAAGCTTGTGTGATTTTAATGTACAATAATTAGTAATATCTTAAAATTCTTGGTTACTTTAGGGCAGGCAATGTTAGAAGAATTAATGAATCAAAATTTGTAAGGGTAGAAAGCAAAAATGTAATAAAAGGATTTTAAATCGGAGTGAAAAAGACCAAGCCACTAAAAACTAATCAAATGAATTTGAAAAAGAAAGTAAAAGAAATTGTACCAACAGGATGAGATTAATGCATTTTCACATTATGATATGATGTAATAAACCGGATACAGTTTAGGTATTTTTCTGTGGGGTAAATGTACAAATTTGGGTTCGGAAAGTGAAACAGGAGGGCGCTACTGGGAAGAATTTTGGTGGCTCCGCTGGAAGCATCATTGGTGGGAGTTTTATGTTCGGGACACGTGTCTGGTGCAGAGAGGTTGGTTGGGTATTTTCTTCATGAGGATATAGAGTTGGAACACTTCCGTATTATTTCTAACGATAAGAAAAATTCTTCATTCTTGCAATAGACTAACAGTATAATTTTCTTTTAACACATGCTATTGCATTGTTTTGAGATTATAATGTTAATGATAATTATCATTCTTTTTCGATCAATAGCTCCGTATAGCCGATCTGATGTCATTCTATTTGACCTGGGGTGTGCTACAAATTTGATTGGCTTATACAGTCACGTGACTTTATACGTCTGTACAAAGACCGACTCCACCTTTGCATGCTAAAACTTGATTCATTTTCTTAATAAACATAAAACTATTCCAAATACTAAGGTTTTTATGTGTAACAAAATCAACAAGGGTGAAAATCTAATGAATATCAATTATTTTTTTCTCTAAAAAAGAACATTTTGATCTGATACTTTTTCATTACATTGTCTAATGTAAGCGCCATATCATGTTAAAAACAGCACCCTGGCGACAATTCTTTCACGAAGATTGACTTGAAAATCATAGTCTATTAGAAGATAACAAAAAAGGGTGATGCATCATTTGAAAAAAATGGAATGTTGTTTACCAGTCCAATAAAGTGTGCTTTCCTTTATCTGTAAATGATGATTTATTGCGCAAGTAATTGATTCTCTGAGCATGAAGGGTTGAAGATGTCGATTTCAGAAAGATACATCTTCCATTCCCGGATGTCTTTGTCGATAAGTTTGAATCAAGTAACAGTAGAATAAACACGGATATTTTCTTAGATTGATTTCTCTATCGAAGATCTTCCCACACAAACGATGCTTCAATATTTTAAAAGTCTGTTTTTACTTGATATTGATGAATGGTCAGACAACGTGAAACAGGCTTCGGTGACGTCAGGAACAGGTGCGTGGTCAAACTATCTGAGGATGGAATACAATGAGACCGGACATAATATGGATATTTAATGAGGTTGCTTACTGAAACATGCTGTGTTTGACACAGCGTGTAAGAGTCTCCAAATATTTATCTTGTTTAATGGATTTGGAGTAATAATTGATTTACAAGAATAATAGCATTACCATCTCGTATTCATGCGATGCTATTTTACTTGTTGTTTTCGTAACAGAGCCCTGTCATCCATCATAATCATGATGTAGTTGTTTCTAAAATCTAATAATAGCAAAATTCGAAATTTGTAGTTAACATGAATACAGCATCCTGTAGCAAAAAAATTCAACAAAGATATCTTATGTCTTTGTAACTCTCAAACACTATCATCTGATATAATCTTCATTCAAAACTACAGACATATAAACAATATACCGAAAAGGATAAAAACTTATTATCACATTCTCTGTAATGTTAATGTAAAAATCTAACTTCAAAAAATTAAAGAGGGCGCTACTGAAATTATTTTTGGTGGCTCCGCTGAAAGCATCACTGATGAGAATGACAAATATGGATAATGACCATATCCCTGTCCACAGTACAAAATCGATAATTCAGAAAATCAGAAACCGAAGGCATACAAAATCAGGATAAAACAGGAACCAAAGCAAACAAAAACAAAAACCTCCACCATATGAAAAGAAGCGAACTCCCGATATGAGAGTGAGACCAGGTGCCAAGGAAGAGTAAGCATCTCCTGCTTGCATGCAACACCCGTCGCTTCAATTCGGTAGAACTGTCACATCCGGTTACTTCCATTTTGGAAGATATAGAGTACAATCTTTGGTTGGATGGTTCAAATGGTCAGAATACCATCCACCATTCTGGATAGTGGGACATCATAGTGTATGACGAGTTCCCCATATCGACCGTAGAACTTCCTCAGTGACGATGTTAGTCGGTCACAAACATATCCCTGACTGAGAAGCTTATCTGAAAGACGCCTAGCTCTCAGAACAAAATCCGTATATTTGGTACTTGCTCTGGCATAGCGTATCAACTGAGAAATGAACACGCCATAAGCAGGCGATGAAGGGATGTTGCTACTCAGAAAAGGAAAGTTCGTAATGCTGAAATTAAAGTCGTCACGTTTGTCATAGAGTGAGGTGTTCATGTGACCATCAGTGTCGTAGGACAACATTATGTCCAAATAGGATGCTGAATTATTTGTCTCTGTAGTTTCTTTGACTTCAAGCTCCGAAGGATAGATATTGCTCAGGTAATCCGCGAATTTTGGATTATTGAGTATTCGAAACACGTGTCTGGTGCATGTAAATTGGTTTGGAATTTTCTTCAAGAAGGTAGAGAGTTGGAACCCCTCGACATTATAAATATAGACACTTATTTCACGTTGCAGTGTGGAGCAGTTAAAATCGTTCCCCGTGGCCTGATGTTTTTCAAGTGTATTAATTACTTCTTTCCAGCTCTGTCACCTGAAAGAAGGTTTGTTTTGGCATTTTATCAATGTGACATCATATATTATTTTTGCTATTTCGGAAACTAGCCATTTCAACGATAAATATCATCGAAATTAAAGGAGTTTAACATCTTAGCACCATCCCTCCAATGCTTTTTTGAACATAGATTTTATTTGGATATGCTACTGAATCAACCCTACAGGAAATTTGGAGCCGCGCACTCTCTGTAATGTAAATGTAAAAATCTAACTTCAAAAAACTAAAGAGGGCGCTACTGAAATTATTTTTGGTGGCTCCGCTGAAAGCATCACTGATGAGAATTTAATATTCGGAACACGTGTCTGGTGCATGTAAATTGGTTTGGAATTTTCTTCAAGAAGGTAGAGAGTTGGAACCCCTCGACATTATTATATGACATAGAAAGATAAGGGAATAATCTTCAGCATGACCACCCTGCATTCACACAGATGAGTATATGTCAACAGAACCGTGGTCTTAGTGAGACTCGAACTAGCAAACATTTTGGTCACTGACCTGACACCCTTACCACTAGACCAGGTCGACAATGGTGCCATTCATGTCCCAGTGGTGTTTTCCCCTCTTAGTTTGTCGTTTCAATGCGATTGATTTCTATGCCCGTCTGCTTGGAGACGTGGTTTTTTAACGTTTCAATCCCTGTTTCCCGCCTTTCTCCCGTCTCATTGGTGTTCGACTGTGGAAGGTGTAAGGCCTTGTTGGATATCTTCTCCATATTCTTACAATATATTTTTTTAATGTAATTTTACAAAGGTGTTTAAAGAAATTGATAATCTTAAGGGACATTTTCATGTTAGCGGACTTCGCATTTAGGACACCGCACTTCGAAGGGATTATACTATTCCAATGAGCTTAGAATACTTTGGGTGAAGAACGTATTTGTTGTTATGTTTAAAATATACATTTATAGCTCTCCGGTGTACTTTCCTTCATCGTGTGTTCATATTTTATATTACCCCTAAAATGCGAAGTCCGGAGTTCGAAGTCCGAAGTAAGTCAACTTGAAAAATGTCCAATAATAGAATCAATGCATGGAGAAAGATATAGAAATCAACGACTTAAGAGATTTTCGAAAAAAAAGCCTCAATAATCATTTGAGCCAACATATCTACATATAGCCCTGTTGCAACACCGCGACCATTAAGCAAGAATTAAGAAAAATTCCGATGGCGATATACTAGTACGTGGCGTCCACCATAGGATGAAAATATTCCTAAAAATTCTTTGTGCTAAAATTAGAAATGAATCAGAAACTTGACACGAAACAATGTAAAAAAAGATGATGATATTATGTTCGTAATGTATATTGTTATGAAGTTACATTCAATTTCATTTCATTATATTGCTTCATTAGATGTAGATTTATGGGCGTTATTAATCTTTACTTGTGAAATTGTATACATGTACCTATAGAATTTCGGCATGGAACAAAGCAAATTAATGCTGATACTGTTTCACATCTATTTTAGTGCAGTTCACCTAGTTTGAACATCAATCCCAATTTTCTGAAAAGATAGGTTTTCTTTAAATTCAATCTTATTTTTCTTATGATATATTTGAAATATTAACCTGTTTGAAATTAATTCAAAATTATTGTCTAGGATCCTTCTGCTTTTTGTTACATTTCTCAGATGTTATGCAATAAATTATTTTGTAACTAATTATATAGAATAGATACCTGCTATTTAGAAATGAAAGGAACGGATCTCCAACGAAATACGGTTGCAGCATCCCCTGTATTACATCAAAACACATCAAGTGAAAACACAGAGAAGACATACAAAAGAAGAGACGCAAAAGGGACAAGGAAGAACAAACACGACATAAAAACACTAAAGATGAAAACTACACATAAACCAACGATACTAATGGGCTACCGGTGCCGACTGAAGACGACCATCTGCTACGTTAGTAGCAAATGGTGTGGTTATCCGGATTACGTGCGCAATTGATTTCGTCCTCTTTGAATTCCCAACATGACAATACCCCAGTGAAAAAAGCGGAACGTACTCTCAATAAACGAAACAGACGGAGACAATAACATCCCATCATTAAGACTGGACAGCAGATATAGCTATTGTTTCTATTTCTCATATAAGATAGATGCGATTTCATAAGATCTAACCTATTCAGGGGGAAAAATGTTGAATCTTTATGTCACCCTAACCTCAGATATTTCAACTCATAAATAATGATTAAAAACCTGGAAATGAGATTTTCAAAGTGAATAAGTGATAATCATACAACTTTTTATATAATCACCGTCTCACGCTTACACCGCGTCTTTTTTTTTTTTATTAAGAAAAGAGGAAAAATTTCAATCGTCTTCTTTTGCTCTTATTTCCCAAATCCGTCGGAGGCAAGATAATGTGAGAGTCAAGGAAATGATCACATTTTTTCATGGAAAGTCAAAGCGTATTGCAATGGTTGATTACGGTCCTCCTAAATATCTACACGATATTTTTATAAACCACGGTGGTCCAATTCTTATACATGAGGAAAAACAAAAGTTAATCTTGCTTTCGGAAAAATTGGATTAAAGGCGAGCCATCAGTGTTCTCTTTTCATCATCCCTTCATATGGATAAAAAGGCTTCAGTAATCTCTTATTTTCACATATTGTTAAATGCAAAAGTAAGCCTTATGATGATCATTTTAGGTTGAATTATGTTAAGTTAAAGTTAAATTGGCCTCTTGTGTCTGTGTTTGATGTTTCTATGTTGTGTTTTTGTGTTCCTTGTCCCTTTTCTGCCTGTCTGATCTGTGTTTTTTCATAGGTTGTTTTGGTGTTTTGCTGTGGTTTCTGTTGGAGATCCCCTCCTTTACTTTAAGATAACGAAATCTTCTTTCCTCTCAAGTGATTTACAGAAAATTCCTTATAATATAAACTTAATGTCTTAAGCAATGCGAATGTTTACAATATGACACCTCAGGCAATGACATCAGTAAAATTTTGGCAAAAACTCTCAACTTCAGTACAAAATGTCAAAAATTAATTTGCTTTTGTGATACTGTTTCATCAAATTTAAACTCAGTAAGTATTAATGAAGGGCATGCGCGTCTTACATCTTAAAAATAGATTGATGACATTTTGAATAAACACAACTCGCTAGAGTTTCATCTGATACTTCTTTCAGAGAAAACACTGAAGAACGAAAAAAGTCCTGTTTATTCACTCAACAAACGCAAGGTGCGCATGACATTTATAAATTTATGTTGAGTTAAAGTATGATAAAAGAGTATCACAAAAGTGCAACGATGAACCCCATGATTAAAAAAAAACTTTATACAGAAGGTGAGAGTTTTGCCAAACGTTTACTAATGTATTTGTCAGTGACATTTTCATGCTTAAATACACCAAGTTGCTTACTCTTAGTGATCTTTTTTAATTCATTTAAGAGGAAAGAAGAATTTGCTTTCTTAAAAATGATCATCATAAGGCTTCCTTTTGCATTAATTAAATCCTTATATAACTAAATACATTAAGAAATCAAATTTGGGAAAAAGATTACAAAAAGAACTAGAAAAGCCGTGATACGACAATCAAATCATGAATTTGATTGCAGTATTTTCAACAGGACTAGAATATACACTCTAAGAACTCACATTAAGGATCTCATCGACGGCGGTTGTGGCTAGCCAAACAGGGGATGCTTACTCCTCACGGGCACCAGGTTTGGGGCTCTATTGTGAGTGCTGTTGAGAAGATAGTTGTCCGGATCTTCTTTTTCTCATATTGATGAAGGGTTATATTTCTATCTTCCTCTTTGTGTGAAGGTGTGAAATGCTTTAATTATACGTCCACTGAATATCTTTATGTAGATTGTTTGTCATAAAACACAGCTTTTCTAATTTCAATTTTTCATTGTTTGAGTATGTGTTTGTTTGAGTGATAGTCTAAAGTGTAATTGTGTGATTGATATACCATAATGGACGCGCTTGTTGTATCTTTTTTTCACTGTAAACTAGATGTTGAGAATTCTGACAGTCTTTGGTATCACTTACTTTTCCAGATTTCCTCAATTTCAACACATTTGTTTTATTGGCACTATCTTAAAGAGGTTGTAATATTTGTTATCAATTCATTTCTCCTCTCCAGTTTGTTCGTGTTGTTGTTTTACAACTAATTGTGATCGGGGGTGGAGAGTGTTTTTTGCAAGGAAATCGTGTTGAAAATATTGACGGGGTATGTGATGATGCACATGTCCATCCGTGTGAGCGTGTGTGCGTGCATGCGGGGACACTCGTATAGAAATACATTTTATTTTTTATACATGTATATAGCTTTTGCACCAAGAAATACAGGTGAAGTTCGAATATGGGTAATGTAGCCCCCCCAAAAAGTGCAGAGTTATGCCCCTTGAAATTATTCGGACATTTAAAGAAAAACAGGTCAAGTTCGAATATTTAACATGTCACTCAATTATGTGCAGAGTTATGTCCCTTGAAACCTTGATAAAATCAGTTTTTTTTGCGGTTTCCGAACATTTAAAGAAAAATCATTACAGATATTCAATTCATTACTTGGATTAAGCTTTTACACCAAGAAATACAGGTCAATGTTGAATATGGGTCATGCCGCTCAAATATGTGCAGAGTAATGCCGCTTGAAACTTAGAAAAACCCAATATTTTGTATTTTCCTGACATCTAAATGAAAACTGTCACGTGGAATATATCATTGTCTTTGATCTGGTTTTATATCAAAAATACAAGTCAATATATTTTTTACATTTATTTTACTTTCTGGTATTTGTGATTGTCTCTCAAATAGTTGTTACGAAGAAATAGGGTCTGGTCGAAAATTACCAGCATCCATTTTCTTTGGCTTTCGTAAAAGGACAAAAAAATGTTATCTCGTAATCAATCCAGTTATAGGTATTGACGTATCGACGTATCAAATAACACGTGGTTAAGTGATAGACCATTCGTCACTTCCTTGTCTCTGCTATGAAAAATAGCAAGCATGACACCAAGTGGAGGAAGATTATGTTTCTTTATTCATCATCAGAATCCATTATTAGAGTAAGCGTCTATTGTTTCAGTTTCATAAGATCAATAAAACAAGAGTTTATTCGAATTCTCCTAATGTTGATTTATATTCAAGTAAGTGAATAATTGAAATATTTAACATCTTCAAATTCAATAGCATCATTTAAGAACAGATGCATTTGCAGCGTGGCCCCGACATGCACTTTTTAGGTACTTGACCCTCGTCAGCGATCCTCAATCTAAACATTGTAATATGGCCAAAAAGTGTGGAAGTTGTTATGTTAAAAATGTACCAAAAGACGTAGCAGGATGGATGGGATATGATGCTACATGACCCATATTTAAGAAATTTCAAGAAATTTGGAAAACAGAAATTTTCGAAGAAACGAAATTCTAGTATGACTTGAGATTTTCTCCCTATATGTGCTATAGAGCTCACCTGCGATCTATTCCCGAACACTTTCATGGTCAGATAAGCCATGCCCTCTGCAATTGTTTTTCTGAAGATATGTCATTTCCTGAAAAACTACTGTAGCAACACTATTTGTTATCTTCTATAATCAGAATATATAAGAATAGAAATAACAACTAGCTAGCCATGGTTTGTTGTTCAATAATTCCCCCGTCGCATGAACCAATCAAATTCTTCACGGATCGGTTATAATTTGATTGGCGTATGCGACGAGGGGAATTACTGGACAATAAAGCATGGCTAGGTAGTTGTAGTTAACAATCTGAATATAAACGAAGAGAATGATTCTACTGACAGAGAGAAGAACTGCACTTCGTAAGCCTTCTTTTTTATACCATTAGGCCAAGGTTTTGTTTTTTTTCTGTTTTGCGTCCGCGTGCTGGTAGGTTTTTGTACCACTTTTTCAAAAAAAAAAAACCCCAAAATGTTTTTTTATTTTCCAAATACGGAATTCCAAAACCGTGTTCGATCGTGAAAATATTTTTACTAAAGACGACTTTTGAGCGCTTTAATCGATCTTAATCACATACCGCATCTGTTAAAGCGTCAAAGTAACATTGAACTACATGCGACGAGTGCCAGAGATGAATCATGAAAGGGCATTTTGTCCCCATTCAAGGTTCAGAAGGGCTAAACATAGCTACGAATGACGAAAAAGATGTGTACGTTATATAAGGAAACACGAATTGATCAAAATCTACTGTCAAATATGTACATAGTGCATTTTCTAGTAAATAATATATCAAATGAAAAATAAGTAGTTGTAATGTACAGATCTGTATTCCTTAAAAGGGAGGGGGGTTTCATGGATAAAGATAATGAGTGGCAAAATACAGAAGTGTTCAAGAACAGGTACTGTATGGTTTCTTATTTTAGCGGGATTCATATGAATTTTGGCAGGTGCACCGTCAATTCAAGACTACGCAAGATGTAAAAGTATATTTTGGATTATAATTAGAAAATCACATGTGCATTTGTTCGTTATTTGAAAATTTGCTTTTATGTCGCTTTGCCTCCTGTTGTCTGTCTTGGCAAATATTATAATAAGTACGTAATCTATTTACATGATTATCTGTGTTGCTTGGACCTCTGTGTTTTACGGTCTTGTTTGTGTGTGGTCATCTTACAGTGAGGAGATTGTTTAACACCAAAATTGTGCGTTCTTCGATACCTCTGTGAAATCGGATTAGTGGGAGGGTTGTGCGCACGTAGTCCAGGATAAGCACATTGTCTACTATTAACGTGGCAGATGGCCGTCCTAAGTCGGCACCTTGCCCATTTGTCTCGTTGGTTTATGTGTTGTCTTTTATGTTTAATGTTTCTATGGTGTGAGTTGGTGTTCCTTGTCCCTTTTCCGTCTCTTTACAAATAACAAAGAAACTTTTAGGTCAAGGTTTTCGCTTTCACAAACTTGTCAAGACATTCTGGAAATTTTACAAAAATTATTGTCAACTACTTTTGAAATTCGGACCCATACAAGCAACAGAGTATATTACTTTGGGTATTTCGCAACCTGCATTTTATGGTGACATGATCAACAAAATTAGAAGGATCAAAGGTAGACAGAATTACTATCGAAAATGCGTCAGAATCATCAAACGCCTCTTATACCGTGGATATGATCCTAATGTCACCAGACGGACACTAGGCTTGGTACTTGACCAATCTACAGTCTTGTACCAGTTCATCCTTAATACTTGCACGCTGACTGACTGTGACGACGGGACTCCATGACGGGCCCTGTCCAAACCTCTTTAGAGAAGACAGGGCCCCGACCACCTGTCCTCTCTGAATGTCAGTCGGACTCCTCGGGTGATAACATACATTAGCTCGCTACAGCCGGCAGAGCACAGGTCGTATTACGCATGCCCTCTTTTTATATCAATTTACATATTCATCTGTGTTGCTTGGACCCTGCGTTTTGCGGTCTTGTTTGTGTGTGGTCATCTGACAGTGAGGAGGTTGTTTTACACCACAATTGTACGTTCTTCGAGACCTCTGGGTAATCGGAATAGTGGGAGGGTTGTGCGCACGTAATCCAGGATAACCACACCGTCTGCTACTGACGAGGCAGATGGCCGTCCTAAGTCGGCACCGTTTGCCCATTGGTCTCGTTGGTTTATGTGTAGTCATTTGTGTTTTATGTTTTTCTGTGATTTGACGTTCATTGTACTACTGCGTCTCTTTCTGTGCGTGTCATTTTTGTGTTTTACAGTGGGTGTTTTGGGAGGTTGCTGTTGATGCTGCAACTAGGTGTTGTTGGAGATCCCCTCCTTTCTTTCTGTGTGTGTCTGTTCTGTGTTGGGGGTTTTGCTGTGGATGCTGCAACCTAGTGTTGTTGGAGAGCCCCTCCTGTTACCTGGTCCTGTCAGCTAGTGTATTTAAGTCCATTTGCCTGTACACATTTTACATTGAAAATAGGAGGAAGTTGTATTGTTTCCATCTTGTGTCATCTTCAGACAATTAGATGCATAAATATACAAATTGTTCAGACGAATTTGGCTGGAACAAAAAGGAATGACACCCTTGATATCAGTCAATCTCACTCATATTGTACTAATTCATATTATTAAAGTATATTT
The DNA here is from genome assembly GCA_028142955.1 of Pinctada fucata. NCBI lineage: Eukaryota > Metazoa > Mollusca > Bivalvia > Pterioida > Pteriidae > Pinctada > Pinctada fucata. The sequence continues at coordinate 15,009,908 of AP027104.1, forward strand.
TACTTGCTGTTTCGATATTCAAATAATTCTTAAAATAGTGACTGGGCATAGTGAACAGTAACTCAAAGTTTAATTTTAAGTGCTATAATCCTTAGTTAAATCATCATTGATGTAAAGAGTAAAGAAAGAGCGCAAAGATCTGTGAAATTCCGGCTCGGGCGATATTTTAGTTTTTTTTCGACTTTTTTGTTTTTTCCCTTGCTGGCTGGTAGGTTTTCAGATCACAACCTGACGCAAAACAGAAAAAAAAACCCCAAAACCTTAGCCCAATTAACAAATCCATCTATGTGTTTCCTGGGTCCCTGTGTCATGTTGTCTGTTTGTATGTTCATCTTACACTAAGGAAGTTATTTTACACCACAATTGTGCGTTCTTCGAGACCTCTGGGTAATCGGAAAAGTGGGAGGGTTGTGCGAACGTAATCCGGATAACCACACCGTCTGCTACTTGAGTGGCAGATGGCCGTTCAACCTCGGCACCGGTTGCCCATTGGTCTCGTTGGTTTGTGTGTGGTTTTTGTGTTCGATGTTTTTGTGCTGTGCGTTGATGTTCCTTGTCCCTTTTGTGTCTGTATCTGTGCATGTCTACTGTGTTTTTGCATTGCGTGTTATAGGGTTTTGTTGTGGGTGCTGCAACCTGGTGTTGGTGGAAATCCCCTCCTTTGTTTTCGAGATGATTTTAAAAAAATCCTTTTATAGTAATCATGAGGGCCTTGGAAGAATATTATACGATTTTTCAACACTTCACCATCGCATGCACTGCGTCTTTTATGTAATGAGTTCACAGGCATAATTTCAATCGTTTTCTTTTGCTCTTATTTCCAACATGCCATATGCTAATTTTCTTGACTATCAGGATATCTTGCCTCCCGATGGATTTTGTAACTTATTGAAATGCTTAATTACAGTCCGCCTAAATAACTTACGTCTAATCCTACCTGATGGTCATATGTTTAAAAGGAAAAAAATAACAGGTCATCTTATTTCCGAAAAATGTGAGAAAGCGCGCCTTCGGTGTCTTTTTTCACTACCACTGTTTTATTGATAAAGTATGCTTTATTTTTCTTTATTTTAATCTCTTATTTAAGGGGACTCAAACCGTTTATCAAAATATGATTTGTCTTGTAACATACGTCTATAAAAGCCCTGGTACGAATTTTTATAATTCTTCAAGAAAGAATGCAGTATCTTTAAAAGGAACAAGAACATACACTCTTAGACCTTAGTGAGGATCACTGACGAGGGTTAAATACCCGAAACATGCATGTTTGGTCCATGCTGCTTTATCTGTTCTTAAATGATGCTATTGAATTTGAAGATGTTTAACATTGCGTTACCCATATTGATGCAGTTATATCTTTCTCATTTTCTGAGCATCTTAATTTATACTGTTTTAAGTACAGCTTTTACGTACATGTATTTGTGTGATGATGAGATAAAGAGGATCACGACGACAGAGTAACATGTAATTGGAATTTTGAATACCACAATGAGTGTGCTTGTTGTACATTCTGTGAACTATATGTTGAGAATCATGATAATCTTCACTATCAAATTCATTTCCAGATTTCCTCTTTTCAAACTCCCTTATATCATTTGCACTATCTTGAATAACTTGTTGATTTTCTATCAGCTGTCTTTTTTCTCTCGTGTTTGTTCGTGTAGTTGTTTAGGGTTACCATGCTCAGATGCTTGTGTTTTACAAAAACTGACAAGTTTCGGCGAATCCCCTGTCATAAATTGAGTTTCATAAAAACTGATATTTCTGACAGGGGGTTCGTCGAAACCCTGTCAGTTTTTGTAATACAAATCAGTATTGTAATCCTATTCTAATGTTTTGGTCAGTAAGAAGCTAGAAAACGCCTGCTTTTAACGACGTTGCCATAGCAATTCATCGCAAAAACCACAATGAAACATAAATCCCCTTGCAGTTTTAAAATCGCTCAGCCAATCAGAATGCGAACGGAGTGCATTAGAATATACATTTTGTTTGTTAAACATAGGGTTTAATATTGTTTGTTGTAACGAAGTCTGGTTGGAAATATTGACCTTTTCATCTGTGTTGTCGGGAATAAACAGCGTCCATTTCCTTTGGCGTTCGTTAAAGGACATAAAAAATGCAATCTACTGAACTTTTGTTCTCTATTCGTCCAGCTATAGTTATCAACGTATTAAATAATGCGTTGTAAAGTGATAGATCATGCGTCTTTTATGTTTCTGCCAGGAAACACAGCAAGCCTGACACCAGGTGGAGGTAGATCATGTTTCTTCCTTTCACAACAGAATTGTATTAACATCTGATCATTTTGCGCGTGTATTGTTTCAGTTCATAGGGTTACATGTTATCAAACAAGTGTAGATCGGGTTCAATCTTGTGATTTGTATTAAAAAAATTAATTTTCTAGATTTTAACTCTTTTATACACAAAACAGCGCATACATGTAGCTCTGTTGCCTAGGAACAGTTTTGAAGACAAGAACATCAAGATTCTTTGTATTATGTTTCTGATAATGAAACATAATCACTGGAACTGATTTTATTCAAATCAAAGTCAATGAATAATTTAGTATGCACTCCCTCTTCAGTTCTAGATATCACGTTTCTAATTTGCAAAGAAAAAATGAAGGGTAGAATATGTGATAGATAATGCTTTGTTTTCCGGTGTACTAGAACAGACGTATTCGTATTTGAATATTCTTGATCATTTAAATATATGTATAGTTTGATAAAATCAAGGATCAGGAATCAAAATAAAGATATGTAGGTTTCTTTGATTTGTTCAATTTTCCAAGACTCTAACGAAATTCTATTTGCTTTGTTTCAATCAGTATTCTATAGAAAACGATTAGTTAGATAAGTGCTCACAAACAGAAACAGACTACCATAAAGAAGTAATATATGTATTCGGAGTGTCCTTTTTAGGTCACCTCTCGAAGTGAAAGGGAGCTTATACTATCACCATGTCGTGTAAGTAGTAAATGGCCGTCCTAAGACGCCACTGGTTGCCCACTTGTCACGTTAGATGATAAGTGGTCTTTTGTGTTTGGTATGTTGATGTCGTGTTTGCTGTTACTAGGCCCTTTTGTGTCTCTTGCTTTGTATTTTTCTCTGTGTGTTCACTTGGGTATTTTTCTCTGTGTGTTCACTTGGGTATTTTTCTCTGTGTGTTCACTTGGGTATTTTTCTCTGTGTGTTCACTTGGGTATTTTTCTCTGTGTGTTCACTTGGGTATTTTTCTCTGTGTGTTCACTTGGGTATTTTTCTCTGTGTGTTCACTTGGGTATTTTTCTCTGTGTGTTCACTTGGGAATTTTAATGTTTTGCTGTTAGTCTTGTTGGAGATCCCCTTCCTTTTTTTTTTTACTATATATCTCTTTCGTCTTCTTTTGTTGATATGTAGGACCAAACTGTCCATTTGCTGGTGTCACATTTTATTGATCTTTAATGATCGGCTCACTTTTTTCAAGATTCAGATGATACTTATGGATGCAGCATATATTTATCCAATATCACATTTATCAATTGTTTCCAACCTTTGCTTGCTGCTTTTTTTATATCTCGATTGTGAAATTTCATGAAGAAATTGAACTTTCCTATGGAATCATAGAACCAACGTTGATGATGTAAATGAAATCATACATGTTAAGGGAGACAATATCAAAGCAGATAATGAAAACGTTATCACTTCACTTGTAGAAACGTGTTCTAAGAAAAGTCATTTTTGATGCATTCAATTCTTTCAGTTACATATCTGTATAATTTGATTAAATCAAGAAACAGGAATCAAAATAAAGATTTGTAGGTTTTCTAGCTTTGTTTAAGTCAAATTTCCCTACAGGTTTTCTCGTCAAAGTCGATTCAAATTATATTTGCTTTGTTTCAATCAGTATTCGAGAGTCAACCACCAGTTACATCACAAACAAACTACCATAAAGACGTAATGTGCGAAGATATCCGGGAAAAGTTATCACATCCAGATTGCATACATCATCTTTCCATTCTACATAAATGAGGGGAGGAGATCTCCAACAAGACCTAGTTGCAGCATCAACAGCAACCCGGTGCAAAAACACAAAAGACGAGTACAGCACGAGACGGAAAAGAGACACACGACATGTAAACATCAAATACAAAAGACTACACATAAACCGACGAGACCAATACATGACAAGTTCCGAATTGAATTGAATTAAAAACATCATAGCGATTGTGCTTTTATAAAACACTTATAGTCGAGAGGATTAACAAATCTCACAAAATGAAACCTTCCAAAACATGTTTTAATTGTTTATTTGATGTAACACGTCTTTGAGTGCATCATTTAATACAATTTCTTGGGTTGTCGTGTAAGAAACTAACTAGATACATTGTCCAGAACAGTATTTTAATCAATCTTTGCTTAAAATGCCATCTTTTTTTAATTCAAATGAGATTTTCAATTTCTCTCATATGATCATAAAATTCTTCTTGGAATCTGTAAAGAAACGAACATTGTGAGAGAAACTATATCCTATCGGAGAAATATATTTCCATTGTTTATTTCTAACTTTTTCATATAATTTATTGATGGTGGCACCCCTTACAATGAGTTGGGGCGATTTTGATTTCTCTAAATTCTGAAACCGGTGTCACTGAGCGAAACCTTTTTATTTAATTATGTAACTAAATGCGCGTCAAGCTTCCTTTCTAGTCCCAACTAACTTATAGAAAGTATAAATTAAACCATGTATGTGACCTAATTCATGTGATATTCGAATATGTTATAACTTTTGTCACTAATTAGCATGGTGCACTATTGACAACACAACTTACAATGCATTCTGTACTTGCACGGGCTCTGGAGATTGTCTGTCCTTTGTGCTCCTACGGAGCTGCGTTATTCTTTCCGTCTGTTTGTCCCATTATTCTTTTCTCGATTGAGATTTTTGGAATCTGATTTCGGGTTTTGTGTTTATCTTTTATTCACTGCTATACTACTTTCTTCCTGGACTACACAATTGCTTTGTTTTTTGTTTTTGTGTAGTTTGAGACAGGGAATATTTTTGTAAAACTGACTCTAACATAATACAGAGATTTATAGGTCTTTGCTCTTCAATGAACAGGACATTAGATCCCATGATCCTTAGGCCTCTGGTACAAACCAATCACATATACCTACTTGTACTAAGTAAACTATTTGAAAATTATGAAGTCAAATTTTGTCTTGACGGTCATTGTGTTATTTTGTATTTTTATACAATATCTTGAAACTTGCGTAAGTGTAAATGAGACTGTTATGTTGAATATATATTCTATTCAGCTTCTATGTGAATTAAAAATCACTATAATTGAATTTCTATTATGAAAACTCGTTACCACGACTTGTCAACGAAATGTCTATAATTGATTGACCAATTTAAAAAAATAAGCGGCACCACAAATTGACACAATAAAGGGAAAGTCAGGCAACTTAAGACCAGCTCATGTTGATTTCGTCTTTGGAAAATGAAAATCTAGAAATGGTTCAATGCTATCGGCCATTGGCACTCGTAAAATAGAAGGACGATAATTTACAGATAAAATAATTATCATATACTTTCTTAAGATCAATTAATCTTTTTTTGTACATCTGTTAATGAAGTAGAGGATCCACTGACTCGATTAAAGTATGAGCTACTTAAAAAAAATAAAATATAAGGTCATTTCTTGTTTTTAATATGTTTTGCGTCCATTTGAAACTGTGAGAGCTACCAGGAAGACAGGGAGAAAAACGAACAAGGGTATCATATTATGTGACTAGGCGAAATCTGACAAATGTTAAACGTCTTTAAATTCAATAGCATCATTTAAAACCTGATAAATTTACAGCATGGACCAGACATGCACGTTTCGATTACTAAACCCTCGTCAGTGATCCTCAGTCTAAACAATGTAATGTGGCCAAAAAGTATAAAAATTATTATGATTGTCCAAAAATGTACCAAAAGACGTAGCAGAATGGGTGGGATATGATGCTACAGGACCCACGTTTTAGAAATTGGAAGAAATTTTGTAACAGAAAATCTCAAATGCGTTGAAGAGACAGACGATCAATAGAAGTTGATCGAACTTGGCTATATGTGCCCTCGGGGACTCTTGGTCCACCAGCAGTGACACTCACCAAGTAGTTCAAATGTTAAACGTCTTTAAATTCAATAGCATCATTTAAAACCTGATAAATTTACAGCATGGACCAGACATGCACGTTTCGATTACTAAACCCTCGTCAGTGATCCTCAGTCTAAACAATGTAATGTTGCCAAAAAGTATGAAAATTATTATGATTGTCCAAAAATGTACAAAAAGACATAGCAGAATCGGTGGAATATGATGCTACAGGACCCACGTTTTAGAAATTGGAAGAAATATTGTAACAGAAAAATTCAAATGCGTTGAAGGGACAGACGATCAATCGAAGTTGATCGAACTTGGCTACATGTGCCCTCGGGAACTCTTGGTCCACCAGCAGTGACACTCACCAAGTAGTTCAAATGTTAAACGTCTTTAAATTCAATAGCATCATTTAAAACCTGATAAATTTACAACATGGACCAGACATGCACGTTTCGGTTACTAAACCCTCGTCAGTGATCCTCAGTCTAAATAATGTAATGTGGCCAAAAAGTATGAAAATTATTATGATTGTCCAAAAATGTACCAAAAGACGTAGCAGAATCGGTGGGATATGATGCTACAGGACCCACGTTTTAGAAATTGGAGGAAATTTTGTAACAGAAAATTTCAAATGCGTTGAAGAGACAGACGATCAATCGAAGTTGATCGAACTTGGCTACATGTGCCCTCGGGGACTCTTGGTCCACCAGCAGTGACACTTACCAAGTAGTTCAAATGCTTGTTTTCATTTGATTAAGGGATATTAGTCAACAAAAGAATGATAGAGTATGCAATGTTTTGAATTATTGCAGAACTTTTATATTCTTTCATGAAAAATGAAAAATGTCTCTTAAATTTATATCATAATTTTGATATCAGAATTTTTTACATGACTTTAGACTCGAAACCTACCAGCATGTGGACGCAAAAAAAGGAAATGGCCTTATTGATAATGTAAAAGAGTAGAATGAAATAATCCATCAAACAATTGATAAATTATTATGCAATCAGTGAATGAAAGTAAAACACAGAACCCGAATATAGATTCAAATATACACAATCAAAAAGCTCACACATCCTTGAAAAGCAAAACATAAAACAGAACTTTCTGACGAGAAAAGGAAAAATCGGACAAACAGACGGAGACAATGACACAGTATCATAAAAACAGATAGGACAACTTTATCTAATAGATAATATCCGAAGTCCAGCGCCAGAACTGAAAACATTGACGGTGACACTGTTAAAACGCATCGTGCAAATCAAGTATTTAAACACATTCGATTATCACATGAAAGCCATCTAAACCTATGCGCCAATCAAAGAACGGATTTTAATTGATCTTAATTCACTCAAATCAGGAAGCATAAAAACTTTTTTCTTCAGCATTGACTGTCACTCAAGACGACTACTCTGCACTGACAGCCTAAAAAAATTAACAACTAGGTGAATATATCAGCAACTGAATTTGCAACTGCAGAAGTTTATAAGATACAATGAATATATAAAACAATATAACATCTATTGTCCATACTTTTGAAATACATATTAGGTTACAAACATCCAAAAACACCAATTATGATACGCGTAGAGTATTTGACGTTACGTTTTCTTCTACGTTAAAACTGAGGTGCATTGCAAGCAGGAGATGTTGTCTTTCCCCGAGCACCTGATCACATCTCAATTGGAATTTTACTCTAGCTACCGTGCAAAATGTAATGTTTGTTGTTTTGTTTGGTTTTTCATTTTTCCTGGATTCACTTGCCCACTGATTGTGAATTCTTATGGTTTTGTGTGTCACATTTACTCACTGATAAGGGAACGAGTTCAAGTTTAAATCTTAGAATCACCATTTTAACAAAAAACAGTCCAAATTTCTGAACAATACATACATGTTTGTACTAGAAGAAAGGAGGGGATCTCCAACAACACTAGGTTGCAGCACCCACAGCAAAATCCCAAAACACCCATGCAAAAAACAAAGAACAGATACCCACAGAAAGAGACGCAAAAGGGACAAGGAACACCAACTCACAACATAGAAACATGAAACATAAAAGACTACACATAAACCAACGAGACCAATGGGCAACCGGTGCCGACTTAGGACGGCCATCTGCCACGTAAATAGCAGACGGTGTGGTTATCCTGGATTACGTGCGCACAACCCTCCCACTATTCCGATTTCCCAGAGGTCTCGAAGAACGCACAATTATGGTGTAAAACAACCTCCTCACTGTAAGATGACCACACACAAACAAGACCGTAAAACGCAGGGGTCCAAGCAACACAGATGAATATGTAAATGGATATAAAAAGAGGACGTGCGTAATACAGTCCGTGCTCTGCCGGCTGTAGCGAGCTCATATATGTTATCACCCGAGGAGTCCGACTGACATTCAGAGAGGACAGGTGGTCGGGGCCCTGTCTTCTCTAAAGAGGTTTGGACAGGGCCCGTCATGGAGTCCCGTCGTCACAGTCAGTCAGAGTGCAAGTCTTAAGAATGCGCTCGTACAAGACTGTATATTGGTCAAGTACCAAGCGTAGTGTCCGTCTGGTGACATTAGGATCATATCCACGGTATAAAAGGCGTTTGATGACTCTGACGCATTTTCGATACATATGCTGTCTACCTTTGATCCTTCTTATTCTGTTAATTATGTCACCATAAAATGCAGGTTGTGAAATACCTAAAGTAATATACTCCGTTGCTTGTATGGGTCCGAATTTCAAAAGAAGTTGATCATAATTTTTGTAAAATTTCCAGAAAGTCTTTACTAGTTTGTGAAAGCGAAAACCTTGACCTAAAAGTTTCTTTGTAATTTGTAGATTTCTATTATGAAAATCCAAAACATCAGTACATGCTCTAGCATACCGGATGAGCTGTGAAATGTAGATACCGTATGACGGTAATCTAGGGACATCACCGTCAAGCCAGGGGAAATTTACTATGTTGAATCCAAAATCATCTCGTTTGTCATATACACTTGTATGAATTTCTCCATTGACAATTTTGATATTTAGGTCCAAAAATGGTGTTTCAGTGTCTGTAAAGTTTGCCTTGTTTAGAGTCAATTCTTGTGGATAAATAACATCTTTATACTTTTCAAAAACAGGATTATCGATAGTAAGAATATCATCCAGGTACCTAGAAGTACCAATGAAACATATCACATCATCATGTTTTCTTTGCTTTTGAAGATTTTGAATAAATTCCTTTTCATATGTGTATAAAAATAAATCTGCAACAAGAGGCGCACAATTTGTACCCATAGGAATCCCTTCAACCTGTTTGTAGAGATTCTCACCAAATCTTACATAAATGTTGTCCAAGAGGAAGGACAAGGCACTACACAGTTCGCTACATGTCCATGATTTGTATGATTTGTATTCTGTAGCGGAAAAGAAACCCTTTGATTCAGATGTACAAATATAAATTTTCCCCTCTCGATTATAGCACCATTTAATGAGTTTGGACAATTGATCATTGATCTTGTCGTGAGGAAGCGTGGTGTACATATTTGAAAAATCGTATGAAGCAATCGTATTGGCTTGAAAATTTCTAGATTTTATCTTGTCAATCACATCCCCGGAATTTTTTATAGACCAAAATAAATTTACATCATTCCTGTTAAGAACAGTTTCACAATATTTTGCAACGTGTTCCTTTACCGCCGTGAGGGTTGACGTCAGATGTCTAGACAAACTTGTAGTTGAGCAGTTGCTAGAATTAGCAATGTATCTAAACTTGTAAGGAGATTTGTGCAGTTTTGGTATGCAGTATATTGTAGGAAGATCCAATTTAGAAATAGGGATGTTGAATGAAGAAATTTCACTGCTATGTTTGCTCAAAATGTTAGGGACACTTTCATTGCTTTTGATATAAGTATTTGTAGACGAAAGTTCCGAAACTAAAGTTGATATATAGTAAAGTTTTCATATAATTATGGTGTTGTTGGCTGCTTTATCTGCAGGAGCGAAGACAAATTTTTCATGTAAATTACGTAATTTGGATTTAAAATATCTTTCAGATCTAGAACTTGGATTTTCAAAAAGATGAGGATTTTTGTGGAAGTTGTCTATTCGAATGTCAGTAATGTCCAAAATGAGGTTTTTCCAGTCATTCAGAGAATTCGATTCGACTCCTTCCGATTTACACCATCGTTTGGTATAGTTATCTAAGGCTTCCTTTAGTACTTCGCGACATTTAATAAAATCTATCTTGGATGGGATTCTATACTTAGGTCCTTTTTTGAGAAGACCACGGAGCTGCCTGTCTTGGATAATTGAAAAGTCACCTGTAATAATATGACCAGCTGGTTTATATAGATATTCAGATGTTGCACATTCTCAAGAAGCAGGACATGATTCAAGTATTTTAGGATCTGATGTAACTTTGTTGTAGTTAAAAACGAAATTTCGAATAGGTCTCTTATATTTGTAACAAATAAGAGGAGGTTCTAAATTTTCAAAATATTGAGGAATAGCACTTTGTACACGATGATCTCGAAAAATATTAGAGATGTTAAGAAGATCGAATCCTTTGTTAATAAATGAAATTTTTAAGAATCGTTTTTTAGGTGGGATGTTTTTAACAACTGGATAAGCTAATGCTTACAAGTATCTTGTTATATTTACCTGACCGGGCAATGACCATTTCATCTAGCGACTGAGACTGACCTGTGTGTATTCAATGCATCCTCATTAACTAAAGTACAGTATCTATAGTTAATCTGATGTCACTTGGTCAAAATTAAGATCTCATTAATTTCTGACATAATTGAAATGTTAAAAGTCTTCAAATTAAATAGCATCATTTAAGATTAGATAGATTTGCATCATGGAACATCAGATGAAATATAGCCAAAGAGTGTGAAAGTAAATATGGCCAAATATGTAACGACAGACGTAGCAGGATCGGTGGAATATGATGCTACAGACCCACCTTTAAGAAATTTCAAAAAATGTTGATAGCAGAAATTTAGAATGCGTTGAAGAAACGATCAATGGAAGTTGATCGAACTTGGCTTCATGTGCCCTCAGGGACTCCTGGTCCACCAGCAGTGCAACTCACCAAGTACAAGTGGTACAAATGTTAAACATCCTCATATTCAATAGCATCATTTAAGAACAGACAAATTTGCAGCATGGACCAGACATACACGTTTCTGGAACTTAACAGCAAACAAAAGTAAGCTGAAAATAGATGTAGACGACATGCGGAACAAAGCACAACACTACTCTTATTTACGGCTGTGGTCTAGTTTTCTTTAAATTGGTATTTCTATTATATGTTGTCTTTATCTTTCGTAAGAAATTCTGAAACAAACGTAATCTTGTCTACCAAAAAGTTGAGTTTATTCTCCAACAAAAAGGTCCTGATCAACTCTGATGCAAGAGAGCAGCTTTCTCGACACAAAAATTTCAAATTCAGAAAATCAAAGATATAAAAATTATGTACACGTCCACGTAAGATTCAAGCAGAGGTGATACATGAAAATGTTTTGCTGAACTTTTTATTCCCATTTTGAGGTAAATGGATGGTAAAAACAAACAGAATTAAGTTCGTTTCTCAAGGTTCTGATAGTGAAGAGAGAAATTCTCCTTATTTTTTTTTTTTTTATAAATGATTACAAAGGGAAAGAAATGACGGGAAATTATCCTTATATATTTCAACCAAGTTTGCTACCCCTATAATTTTCTTCACCATCAAACTATGAGGGAAATTCCTTCAGTACATTCATAGTGAAGCTAATCTGAACACATTTCAAAAGAAAAAAAAAGCAAAAATTTAAAGGTATTTCAACTGTATGATCCACACTTAACATTACTATTAGCTTATGTTTGTTTGTGGTATGATAAGATACAACCAAAGGTGAGTCACTTTTCCTGGATTTAGCAGATGAACTTTGAATTTCATGGGTATTTTCTATGCATAATGGAATTTAATTTGCGATGTTGACCAATAGATCTGCAACAGATAAATAAGAATGACCGAAGACAAAATTGGTATCTTTTATTGTAATGTTTGACATTCAGTTTCATGAAGAAAATGTCAAATTTTCAAAATATTCTGCAATAGACATAATTACAACTGGGAAATGAAAAACCTTAATCGGTTAGGTAGGGACCCACCTTAAAGCTTTATTCAAATCTCTCTTCGTATAACTTAAAACAAATACGATAACTCAACAACACTCACAATAGAGCACCAAGTTAAGCTTCGACGGCCCCCTAGCAAGCTAAAGGTGAGACCAGGTGCCAGGGAGGGATAAGCATCCCCTGTTGGCTAGCCGCACCCGCCGTCGATGTTCATGCTCGAAAATGAAAACAATAAAAAAAAACATGAACTGCACTGTCTCAGGTCATTTCTTTATAGAAAGTGTTATGGCGAATATGTCAGGGAAAATATTCCAAAATATTCCAAACAAGGGATTTTCGCTCATTAATGGCAGAATGAGAACCTAGAACTACAAAATTACAAAAATATTTTAAACAGCGTCATCCTGAATTAATTCGATGAAGAAGTTATTTGTACAAACATCAGTGTACATCTTTCTTATGGAAAATATCTGGCATTTTACATCAGGGCACCCTCTAAAACTCCGAAGATGTTTGACATTCAGTAAGCAGGAGATGCTTACTCTTTCTGGGCACCTGGTCTCACTCTCATATCGGTAGTTCGCTTCTTTTCATATGGTGGAGGTTTTTGTTTTTGTTTGCTTTGGTTCCTGTTTTATCCTGATTTTGTATGCCTTCGGTTTCTGATTTTCTGAATTATCGATTTTGTACTGTAGACAGGGATATAGTCATTATCCATATTTGTCATTCATGAAGAAAATGTCAAATTTTCAAAATATTCTGCAATAGACATAATTACAACTGGGAAATGAAAAACCTTAATCGGTTAGGTAGGGACCCACCTTAAAGCTTTATTCAAATCTCTCTTCGTATAACTTAAAACAAATACGATAACTTAACAACACTCACAATAGAGCACCAAGTTAAGCATCGACGGCCCCCTAGCAAGCTAAAGGTGAGACCAGGTGCCAGGGAGGAGTAAGCATCCCCTGTTGGCTAGCCGCACCCGCCGTCGATGTTCATGCTCGAAAATGAAAACAATAAAAAAAAACATGAACTGCACTGTCTCAGGTCATTTTTATATAGAAAGTGTTATGGCGAATATGTCAGGGAAAATATTCCAAAATGTTCCAAACAAGGGATTTTCGCTCATTAATGGCAGTATGAGAACCTAGAACAAGAAAATTACAAAAATGTTTTAAACAGCGTCATCCTGAATTAATTCGATGAAGAAGTTATTTGTACACCATAAAAATAGAATTCAGTTCATGGAAAAGCCTGCCAAATATGATTTCCTTTGAAGTCTGTTATTACAAAATATCATTGTGAAATATTTCAACAACAATAATACAAACAACTCCTGTTTCTAAAATATTATACAATTATGGACATTTTACGAGGTGAATAATGTGATATTTTCTTAATTTGAAAATATTGACCGAGGCGATAGTGGATTTACTAGGTATTTGTAAAACTACCTTTTCGAAAATGGCTGGAACCTACTTTTCTTTTAAACATATTTTGAAGACAAAATAAGCATAATCTGTCGCTGAATAATACTAAACGTAACATAATAATCATTCAATTAGTCAAATGAAGATGATTTCAGAGTCAAAATCCGTCGTTATATTTAGATTGGTTCAAACTTCAAGGCTTTTAAAGCTCAACTTCAGTGTTTGCTGCTGTTCACAAAATGACGTTAATGACGTCACAGATATAATTTCGCGCGTTTTCGATATTTCATGGTAAACCGGAAACAAGAGTTTTCGCGGTAGTGTTATTTAATGAAATCGCCGCTCACAGTTCAATATGATGTGACAATGAGTCGTCATGTGACAGCTCTCGGCCAATGAGAGTGGGAATAGAAACAGACTATATAATAAACAAAATTTCAGACTGATCAGAAGGGAGTTAGATCTATATCAGTTCACATGTTATCGGCGCCGCAAAAGTTAGTTTTAACAGCGCCACCTACACAACATATACAATTTACAAGAAAATATATGGAGATTAAAATACCACAATAAACTTTAACATTCCGCAACGAAGCAATGTGAATCCCATACGGGGATGAGAACAGGCCTCACTTGAATCAAACTTCTCAAATTGAGGTTGTTCTCAACATCAAATTTGCTTGAGGATTCCCTAAGTTGAGTTTTCCACAAAATATTCGTTTGAGGATTCCTCATCTGAGAAATGTATTTGAGGAAAGACTTGAGGAAATGGGTCATCGTAACCATAGCGACCAAGGCGCATGGTAAAATAAATTTGGCGTAATTCGCATATCATCCTTATAAATGTACTTACCCGGATACTTCTTCATGATTCTATTCAGACTGAAACTTTTGGTACCTGTTTTTAAAAGGTTTTAATTCTATGATACTCTACTTCCTCAAAGTTGAGGTACTCCTCAAAATTAACCTTGTGTCAAAGAAATGTAATTGAGATTTTCCTCAACTTGAGGGGAGATGAGAACGATGAAATTTACAAAGTTTCCTTAACTCGTCCCTCAACCTTAAACCTTAGTTTTCACATTCAAAACAAGAAGATGTTTTATGAATTAAAAAGTGTTATTTGTTTTTTTCTCTTAAATCTGTCTTCAATATCCCTATTTTTTATATTTTGAAGAAATTATATGCTACATTAAGTATATGAAGTAGGTATGGCGTTCCCTCAAATATTTAAGGAAAGTCTTCTCAAGATGAGGAAAATCTCAAAAAAATCTTTCATCTACAATCACCAAATTTGACAGGTTTCCATGGAGCTGTTGCGACGGGTGTTGCAAGCAATCAGGAGACGCTAACTCTCCCCGGGCACCTGGTCTCACTTCGGAGTATTGTTCATTCCGGGGGTTCGCAGCCGTTCCGATGGGAATTCTCACGATTTGGCCTTGCCTTCTCGACTTTGAGACTGAATAACTGTTAGGTACTTCTTTGATGTTTATTCATACACGGTAAATTTTGAGGAGTCACTCAACTATGAGGAAAAAATGACGGATATTTGAGGAAAATACTCAAATGTGAGGAAAATCTCAATTTGAGAAGTTTGATACTAGTGAAGTCTTGTGTCTGGAGAGAGTAAGCATCTCCACCCGTCACTTAGGCTGTGCAGAAAAGAAAGTAGACCATTTTCAATGTAGCGAAAACCATCTTCTTTTCCTCTCCGTTTACAACTCTGATATCTAGATTAAAAAATGTTGTTTTCAAGTCATCAGCATTATTTGTATTCAGAATTAATTCCTTTGAATTGGGAGGGGGTGCCGTGATCGAACGGACGAATTAAGTTTATAGAGGTTATCGAATGGACAAAGTTAATAAAGTTATCAAATGTTATTTTGCTCTTGAATGTTTTACATTAATTCTTATAAATTCATAACCAGGAAATGATTTCTACATACTGGTATTGATTTTTTAGGCGGTTCAAATGAGTTAGTCGTTATTCAATTCCTCGCTAACGCAACTAAGGTGAAAGCGAAAATTCTTTGAGTCATTAGCTAATTACCCCATCTTTCTCGTCAAAGGTTTTGTTTATTGTCATTATTCCTAATATTCACACAGAAGCAAGTTTTACACTTCTAATGAGTAATTTGTTATGGAAATCAACGTCATCTTGGTGCAGCAGTGGCTTATGTACCGTAACGAAAAGGTTAGATATTAAGCACTGATATTATGTAATAATAGTAGAATTATGTCTACGATATGAACGTTCCTCTTATCGAAGTTCTAAATTATATTGTCCATCCATATACCGTCTTGCTTACGGGGATATGAAAACCTATCAAATAAGGAAATGTAGCGCAGGTCAATGAACTGATGGTATGATATTATGAAGAAGACATAACAATTTCCGGATTAACAATCAAGGGAACGCTGAAAGTACAACCACATAATTGTATCCAATCCGATTAGGCTATACATTTAAAAACAGCTGACCAGTAATGACCTAGTTTTGGGCTATAGATTTATACAAAGGAAATGAAAGTACCTTCTTAAACAACATTTCAAACCAATTTTAAAGCACCAGACATGTGTTTCGGCTAGTTAATACTCATAAGTGGTACTTCAGGTCAAAATGAATCTCAGATACAGCCACATCTATTTTAGTAGCGCCCTCTAGTTTTAACTTTTGAATTGTGATTATCTACCTTGCAAAAAGTGCGCGGCTCCTTTCTTGTAGGGTCCAGGATGGTGTTAGGATTAGTGAATGAAAGTTAAACACAAAACTCGAAAGGATGTTAACCATCTTGTTAATATTGATGATACAAAATAACAAAATAATATACGATGTCAATTAAAAAAAATCAATTTCAAATTCTGGGATTTAAATGAGAATAGCAAGCTGTGCAGAGTTTAATTTTAAATCTTTTCCCATATAGTCTGCGGGTTTGAATTTAGTTGAGTCTTCAATGCAAACAATGGTTATTTCTGGTAAAGGACTCCCATTGCATTATATACACTAGCAGACAAAAGAAAAGATACACATTTTTATACAATAGAAATATTTAGTAAAATTTCAAATTGTCAAAGTCAGTGAACTATATATCCTTAACGATTTTATCTCGCCAGTATACACACTTCAATGTCCAGATCAGTCATGCATTACTCTATGGTGTTCAATGAGGCGTTTTACCCATTGTCTTGAATGTCTTGAATTGAATGTCAAATGGAGAAATGTCCTGTTTTCCGACGAATCACGGTATACTTTGTATCATTCCGATGGCCGGGCAAGGGTATTTCGTCGAATAGGAGAGACATATGCTGATTGTTGTGTGTAGCATCATGACAGATGTGTTTGGACAAAGTGTGATTGTCTCGGGGTGATATTACTCGCAGTAATCGCACCAATCTCATTGTCGTTGATGGTACATTGAATGCTGCTATGTACCAACAGGATAAACTGGCCAAGGAAGTTCGTCAGTTTATTATTCGGAATCACTCTCCAACAAGACAAGACCTCACACTGATCGTACTACACTGGCTTTTCTTCAGCAGAACAATATTGATGTTCTAATATGGCCCTCCAAATTGTCGGATCTCAACCCAATTTAGCACATTTGGGATGAATTGGACCGTAGAGTGCGATCCAGACTGCAACGACCTTGCACTTTAGCAGAACTTAGAATTGCGTTGCTTGACGAATGGAATCGTCTGCCACAAAGTGTTATAGCACGGACAGTACTCTCAATGAGACCTAGACCACAGGGGCCACCTTACATGGAGGTTTTCCCAAGTTTTTCCCTAAATCTCAAGCCAATCCATATGTCAAGGGAGAAAAAAGGGATGACTTTCACTTTCGACTCGACCACAATCACACATCGCTATCTCCGCTAATTTTGCATGCATCGACAAAAACTTGGTACCGATCGATCAAGGAAAGTTTATTCTCTTTGAATATCAACACCTTCTTGCTGCTTACCCCTATTTTCCCTTCGCTTTTTCACGAAATCAACGCTCTCGACGAATCTGGACATCTACTGACAACATGACCTTCACCTTCGTTCGGAACATTCGGGATGTACCATTACAGTGAAGGTAAGTGCAGAGAAATACGAACATTTCGTTCCGCGGCGAATGTTTTAAAATGCGCCAGATTTGAATTGTGAAAAATCATGGAGAAAGACAATTTTACGATATCTTGGTACGGAAATGATATTTATACATTTATTAACATGCTTTTGCACTTTAAATATTTTTTTCCAGCGAAAGAAGCATGTATAAACATTACAGGTACCAGAGCTTTGATCGGGTTAAAGGTCATACAGGTTCAAATGAAAGGTCATGTTGTCAGTAGATGTCCAGATTCGTCGAGAGCGTTGATTTCGTGAAAAAGCGATTGGAAAATAGGGGTAAGCAGCAAGAAGGTGTTGATATTCAAAGAGAATAGACTTTCCTTGATCGATCGGTACCAAGTTTTTGTCGATGCATGCAAAATTAGCGGAGATAGCGATGTGTGATTGTGGTCGAGTCGAAAGTGAAAGTCATCCCTTTTTTCTCCCTTGACTTATGGATTGGCTTGAGATTTAGGGAAAAACTTGGGAAAACCTCCATGTAAGTTGGCCCCTGTGCCTAGACTACAAGCTGTTGTTAATCTAAGAGAATGACACTCTCGCTATTGACTACACTTCGGATGGATTATTGTGATTCGAAAATGATATTTCTGTTTTGATGTTACTGCTTTCCATACAGCATAACTCTTTTTTTTTTAACTCGATTGTTTCTGATGACAAACTCAATGCCTCGATATGAAATGTTCATTGATAGACTGATCTTTGAGTATGATAAATATTATAATACCATCATGTTGAACTAATAAAACAATAAAGTATTTTAATATGTATCCTTTCTTTTGTCTGCTAGTATATTTGGGATTATTATAGCTTAGCTTATGCATGGATTAAAGCCTTTTTTTGAGAAATTCTGATAAATAAACAGCTCTAAAGAGAGTGTTTTCTTATGAATACGATTTCCTTGTTGCCATGTCAACAACTCAAAGTTTTTATTAATAGCTAAAAGATCGATAGTTGCACAACTTTTTTTAAATAAAGAGCTATGGTATTGCTTTATCCTAAAGCAGTCAAACCAATATGTACCCGAATTAGTTTTTGAGCCAAAGGACTGTTTCTATAAATAGAACAATAATTAATGAAAACAAATCAACAATTTGACCCCGAAAATATAGAGTTTAACTCGAAGCTCGTATATCTTAATTATCTCACTTTTAATGGGTATAATGAATAGTATATGATCTGATGTTTAAATCTTTAAAAGCAGAACTCATACGAAAATGACAATTTTTTTTCATATTTTCGGTGATTTTTCATTGAAAAATATGCATTTTCCCCCTAAATACCAATTCAGTAATGAACATTTCAGAGAGTATTTTTTCTGAATTATGTTAACAATGACAAATATGGATAATGACCATATCCCTGTATACAGCACAAAATCGATAATTCAGAAAATCAGAAACCGAAGGCATACAAAATCAGGATAAAACAGGAACCAAAGCAAACAAACAAAAACCTCCACCATATGAAAAGAAACGAAGTCCCGATATTGGAGTGAGACTAGGTGCCCAGGAAGAGTAAGCATCTCCTGCTTGCATGCAACATCCGCCGCTTCAATTCGGTAGAACTGTCACATCCGGTTACTTCTATTTCGGAAGACATAGTACAATCTTTGGTTGGATGGTTCAAATGGTCTATGACAGAATATCATACACCATTCTGGAGAGTGGGACATCATAGTGTATGACGAGTTCCCCATATCGACCGTAGAACTTCCTCAGTGACGATGTTAGTCGGCCACAAACATATCCCTGACTGAGAAGCTTATCTGAAAGACGCCTAGCTCTCAGAACAAAATCCGTATATTTGGTACTTGCTCTGGCATAGCGTATCAACTGAGATATGAACAAGCTGAGCTTATATTTTGAGCTTATTATTTATCGTACGTGTCTGTATCTAATATTACGTGCTATGAAAATAGAGTTATTTCCCTCTAGTCGCAACCCTAACCTTTTAAAAAAGAAAAGAAAGAAAATTAAAAAATTAGGAAAATGATCGAAATTGAATCAAGCAAAAGTACACTTCGCGTCTTGTTGTATGTTAAACGTCGCACTACATGAACCACCAGGATTTGTATGCTCTCGGCTTTATATTTGTATGGTTTTCTCCTACTGTAGTTTTGCCACAACTATCACAACTATTGATTCTCTTCGATTAAGTGAAGAATTTGTTTCTATGCTTCTACTTCAACACTTCTAATCATAGAATAAATTAAATATGCGTTCAAAAGTACAAATGACAGGCACATATATATTTTTTTCAAGAATTAGTATCCCTATTCATAACGGTATTTGGATTCTGCTGGTCATTAAACTGATTTTTGTGGTTTGCAAAACATACTCACGTGAAGGGGAAATAATTATAGGAACAAAGACAATGAAGACGTCCTTTGAATCCGAAAAGTGAAAGGGGTGTGCGCATGTAATCCGGATAACACACTCTCATTATCTGCTACTGTCGTGGCAGATAACCATCCTAAGTTGGCAAAGATTACCTATTGGTCTCTTTGGTTTATGTGTAGTCTTTTGTGTTTGATGTTTCTTTGGTGTGCTTTGCTGTCCTCTCTGAATGTCAGTCGGACTCCTCGGGTAATTACATACATGAGCTCGCTACAGCCGGCAGAGCACGGACTGTATTATGCATGCCCTCTTTTTATATCCATTTACATATTCATCTGTGTCTCTGGGGCCTCTACGTTTCGCGGTCTTGTTTGTGTGATGTCATCTTACAGTGAGGAGGTTGTTTTACACCACAATTGTACGTTCTTCGAGACCTCTGGGTAATAGGAGAAGTGAGAGGATTGTGCGCGCGTAATCCAGGATAACTTCACCATTTGCTACTTGCGTGACAAATGGCCGTCCAAAGTCGGCACCGGTTGCCCATTGGTCTCGTTGGTTTATGTGTAGTCTTTTGTGTTTGATGTTAACATGTCGTGTGTCTCTTTTCCGTCTCATGCTGTACTCGTCTTTTGTGTTTTTGCATCGGGTGTTTTGGGGTTTTGTTGTTGATGCTCAATGGGGTCTTGTTGGAGATCTCCTCCCTTCTTTGCTGTTCCTTGTCCCTTTTGTGTCTTTTTCTGTGTGTGTCTGCTCTGTGTATTTGCATGAGGTGTTTAGGTGTTTTACTGTAGGTGCTGCAACCGAGTGTTGTTGGAGATCCCCTCCTTTCTTAAAAACTTTTATCAAAATCATCACATTGTCAAGAAACTATCATATAGGTATTGATTCTGCAAAGTTCATCAAAATACCTTTCTCTCCGTGAAGGCCGTAGGTACACTTTGGCAAATTTACCTCACTATAATGGTATCTAAACAAAGAGAGGATTGTTTTCGTTCCGTTCTGAAATCCCCTTAAAGATAGCAAACAAATTAACAAGGTATTTTTATTAGTGTATTTATTTCTGAACATCTTGATATATTCAAACAATTTTTCTTCAACAATCACAACCAAAACACGTATGTACCTGGTATCACAATATTGCAAACAATATTTGTAATGTGAAGAACAACACTTATAAGTAATAAATTCACAGAAAAATATGTGAACTTTATGAACAATTGATACTGCTTGTATATTGACTTTCTAGTAACAACAAAAATGTGAAACAATGCAAATATTTACGGAGAAGAGTAAGCATATACCTTTGAGATAATCAGTTACATCAGTTGTATGTTGATATTCTGAATTGCAATAACCTGCAAATCAAAGCTGACGCACACGATAAGCCATAATCAGCGATCGTAAATTACATTTCGTTTTGGTTTTTTTAACCAATCAAAATCGAGAAAGTGCTATACACCATTCATTCTATTACATAATTTCATTAAATGTATTGCATGGGTATGTATTTTTGTTTTGAATACTTCTTTTTTCAAATCTAAATATATAAAATTATTTTTAAAAATCTTAAATTTGAGATAAGTAAACACGTTCGATGTGAATTACACTTGAATTTCAGTGAAAGTACTAGGATAAGGAATCATAACCTATAGTCTATAGTGGTAACACGTGTTCAAGTTTTGCAACAATACGCGTTGGGATAATTTTGGAAAGCTCGGGAGTATCGCGGTAAACGCGAAAATTACCCCAACGCGAAAATTTCAACTTTAACAGTATTGTATTAGGGATGTTGTCAATGGCATGAAGCTGCGTTCGTTGTTTTGGATAGTCTTCCTGGTTCATCCCATTGTTTAAGACCATACGAACATGCTTATATTACAATCAAAGATATTTTACGCTGAAGAAATATTATTTACCCGTTTAGAAGGGGGTTTGTCCTTGAAATTCAAAATCAAATCACCATCATGGTCTTTGATTGTAATCGTCCATCCTGTAGACGTCGTAATTACGCATATTTCACGCATTTGCTTTTGAAGTTTAATTAAAGATGTAATGAAATAAAAAGTAGCTACTTGAAAGCTACAGCATTCATTAAAAGACGATACGAACGAAACATTTCACAGATGAAATACCTAAAATCTTTTAGAAGTCAATTCATTAAACGAAAGAGTTGCTATTACAAACATTTATAATACTTTTCTCGAGAAAAGGGATGGAAATTGTGAGAAAAGAGTGCAAAATTTCGAATCTTAATTAAAATTTTCCTCTTACTCAATCCAACAGTCAAGATGTGAGGGAATCGAAATTAGAAACTAGTATTTGTCCAAATTCTTATTTTTAAATCATGATAATAGGAAAGATATTGTAACATAAGCTTTTTTCTCCTTTTTCAATGCAACCCAATGCAAGCTTTTCTATAAACAAAACTTTCTGCGAATATTCCTTTACTACAAATCGTTATCAAGAAACTAAGTTATTTATGGGTTCAAAAAGGTAAAATAAACCCAGAAAAATAAGGAGAGAGACGCTTAAATGAATATCATAAAACCTCAGCGCTTTAACTTTCTGTAGATAATTTCAATATTCCTTTTTGCCTATCTAATTAATTTCAGAGCGTGAATCGGTTCATTCTGCATACGGGTCATTTAAATGATAAGTCTGTGAATTCTTATCAAGTCATTATAAAATCGAGGATAATTATACCGGATTCACTGTATCGATATCGATTTTCTATATTACATAACCTCTTTTTCTTTGACATGTCAATAAATTCATTGAAATTTTCTGGAAGTTCAACTTTCTATAGCGTGATTTCCTCAGCACTTACAGTACATGTTACACGTCTTATACCAAACACAAGACAATCCTGTGAATCTAATCAAAATCAATCGACGTGAAAACAAGTTCCCTACACATTTTTCAAAACCTCAGAAGCATCAAAAAGTGAGAAAATATAATTGGATGATAGTGATTTGCATTATTGAATATCTCATAAAGTTGAGGGAAAAAGAGAATGATATAAATCAAATAAACAGAGAGAAAAAAAACTCAATTTACAATTAAAATTCCACTCCTTATTTGCGATTCTGTCTAAGCATCTAAGAGGAAAAAAGAACAGAATAATTCCAATGAGAGTCAGCGATATAGCTCCAGATCTAATGGATATGCAATGTGTATTTAAATAGTGAGCAATGAACGGCAAATGGCATGAAAAAGCGAATGATAAAATAAAATATATCTGTCTTTGACAAATGTACTAGGACGTGTATTCAAAATATGACATTTTTTTTTGCTGACAAATCTTAACAATCTCTGCTCATTGAAACAAAATGACAAAATACCTTTTCAACATTCATTTTTGTTAAACAAAGCAAGAAAATAAATATATGGTTTCATAATGTTGGCAACTCGTTCTAAATGTCAGCAATGTTAAAGCCTTGAAAGTGTAGTCTTCGATGTATTACTCACTTTCCGTGAAAAACCTCTTGAGTCGAACGAGTTGAACCTTGCCCGTCTATATTCTTTACTACGCTGCTTGAAACAAACACATAGTAAGCACTTCTTGAAGTTTTTCCTAAAGTTTTGGCTGAAAATACTGTACAATATTGGATTTGCTGCAGAGTTTATATAGGCAACAACATAACAAAATACCATAAAAAGCCACGTACTCTGAAAATGGGCGTCTGAGACAGTGTTGTATATCAGGAGTACCTGGGGTGGCGCATAACAAACTATGTACACAATGACGCTCGCTGCCAACATCTTCACCACCCCCTTTCTTGCTTTTATAGTCTCAGATGCTCTGTCTGTTCTGCAATTGTTTTCGTTTCTCATCTGAAACCTGGTGTGAAGTTCGTCTGTGCTTTTGTATAGCTTCCTTCCAATAATGATGTAGAGCACCACTTGTACACACGATGGCACAAAGTAGAAGATGCTAAATTGAAGGTACTCGTACACGATGTTGCCGGTACTGTTCTGGGGAAACAACAAAAGACAGAACGAAATGGATGGCTCTTTCACTATCAACTTCAAGTCGTTATAAATGGCGTTCGGAAGTGCACAAATAAGAGCTACAGGCCATATGAAGGAGACAATTACAACGTTCTTTCGTCTATTACAGAATATCTGCGCCTTTAGAGGGAACACAATGGCAACAAACCTGAAAATAAAGAAAACTTTAATTAGAGACTTGTGTGAAAAATATTAAAATCATCTTAAGTTGTCATTTCGTTCCTTTGAAAATAAGGATCATCGCGAAATATTTGGTTTCCTAGAAAATCTGCTTTTGTGTTTTGGACAGGCTTGAGACGGACGGACGGGCGGCAAATAGATGTTCGTTATGCCAAATAACTTACTCCATGTTACTTAAAAAGAAACAACCATGCGCAATTCAAGGACGTTTTTTGGGAAGGGGATTAGGATGGGAGGAGTATTTCAAATATTGGCAAGGAGGTAACAAGCATATCAATTTGAAGACGTTTACATTAATACATATTATTGAAACTACATTATTCAATTATTGATGGAGCCAGTTACTGAAGGTGACGAATTGACGCACTAAAATTAAAAATATCTATGATCGTCCTAGATATTAATACACAAAAACATGGCTTAATGATAAAAGACATTCCTACAAATAAGTTTATGCTTGATGTGATTATCTGCTTTGACCATATGTCTCTGAATTATCTATCGGATGACACATTCATTGTCCTGCCCTTTGATCTGTGCTTAGAACTCGTCAATAGAAGCTTGAATACAGCAGTGCAAGCAGCCCTACACTAAAGCCTTTGTACAAACAAAACCTCAGCGTTTTTTCTTTTTCTCGACAAATAATATTTTGTGTCTACCAATCGATCGAGATTAACGGGCCAAACACCTTGACATACCAACGGGTTGTGATTTGCGTTCGCTTTCATACACAATGAATGAGAACCAAAGCAAATCAAAGTCAGTATAATTACTTCTAGCAAAATGTTCTCTTGCTTTCATTTGTTCTCTGACGGTATCCCGTGGGGTTATCAGGGACGGAGGGAGCTATCATAGTGCACACTTAATATTTTATTGACTAATAACGAGATAATAGTATGAATTATGTATTTGTACGAAACAATTAGTCTTATCATATGATAGTAAGTCGGGTATAAAAAATATAAAAAAAATATCTTGAGCGTAGCGAATGACCTTATGTTAGTGCAGCAAGCTAAGGTATAACCAGATGGGGCTAATTAGGTTAGGAATTTACCTTCAGGACAACGACATTGATGATATGTAACCCTCCCCAAAATACCCCCCCCCCCAAAAAAAAGCACCCATATACCAATAGGGAATTTGACGAATAGCAGACTTTTATTATAATTCGATGCAAATGAAGATTTATATTCAAAAATTAACGTTTTATATATTATTATGTATTTGAAACACCTTAACCTCGTTGCAGTAGCAAATATTGTATTTATTGATCTAGTTTCACTTTTTCTACATCTGCCTAATTCATATAATCGATTCATATTTTATATAGAAAAAAAATTAATTCGAACATTATAGTTTTAAAGGACATTCAAAACTCACTTCTCGTTGCGTTACAGTATATTCGATGAACTCTATTTCATTCCTATCTATTTAAAACATAAAATTGTAAATATGTTCATGTGTTTAATTTGCAGATTCTTTTTTTAAATCTCTCTCTCTCTCTCTTTCTCTCTCTCTCTGCAATCTATTTGGAATAATGCCTATATGGACTTTTTGTAATTGACTGAACTGTATTTGGTATCTTAATTTTTGTTCCACGCCTATTATGGGAAAAGAGATTGAGAGATGAAACTCCTAAAGAAATTAGAGTCCCAGATGGACGAACTGAATAAATCAGCTGCTGAAAATCCATTTTCCAGGTAATGAATCAAGGTAGCTATAGAACAGGATATTGGAGTGAATTTACAAATGTCACAATCGAACATCCTTATTTCTGCAGTTAATATTTCCCACAAATTTCATCAGAAATAGCCTTCGTACGCTTATTTCTTTCGTTATGAGCTTTCTCGATTGAAAAAATGATTACAAGGTTCATTAGATGAAGCAGTTCTTCTATCGACTCTGGTTCGTAGATCACTCTGCGGTGTAAAGCAGATGTATTCAGATTCACTGCCACGGTTCAATGATTTCATATGTCGTCTGCTGAGGGCTCTTGATCACGTGACATGTTTTGATGTACGCTGCACCTTCCAACACGTAATAAACAGAAGGATTATAAGGGCATTCAATTCTCTTAAATTCTTTATAAGTCATAAACAGGTTCATTGAACCTCAGTCAGATGAAAACCGGCTTGCTCAATGATATAATCAAGGAGGATTAGCTTGTGCAAGATATTTTGTCTTCAACAATCTTTCAATGCGCTTCGTTAAAGTAAATCATTATAGAATGTTCGAACGACACAATGGCATTAAGTAACTTCGAAAATTTTTATCAGAGTATGCGATTTCGAATATCTTGCAATAATTGAAAATATCGAATCATCTTTATTTTGTTCAAGACATTTCAGTGTCACTTTTGTTAGTGAAATCCCTTAGGTCACTATGCCATCTATAAGATTTTGAATCATGATATGTGATGAAAAAGGAATAATGCAATTTATATCTATATCCTATGGTATTATTTATTTTAAACTTTGTGATGTACGTAATAAGTACTTTGTTTTGAATTACATAAAGCAATTTCAGCAAAATCCTTTAATGAAGGAAAGAGGATCTTACGGAATTATTTTTTCATCATAAGTTCCTCTAATAATTCTTTGATTTTTTTTTTTACTTTTCGGAGTTGAGACTGAATAAATGATAGTATTTCTCTGCAGTTTATTTTATTCCTTCGAAGCATCGCACCCGCGACTTTCCAAAAATGTATTTGTGATCTCGTGGCTCTAACCATGCTTACTGGTATTATTCGCTTTTTAATTCTTTGAAACAAAATTCTATTTGACGCCTAAGTTCACCTAATTGACATCGTATATTTACGAAATCACAATAGAAAGAAGGGGATCTCCAACAAGACTGGGTTGCAGCACCACCAGCAAATTATCGAAACACCCCAGGGTAAGCAAGCACAATAAGGGACACAAACTGGACAACACAAGACACAATACAAGACGCAACACAAGAAACGACAACACAAGATGCAACACAAGAAACGACAACACAAGACGTAAAACAAGACACGACAATACAAGATACGACAACACAAGACACGACAACACAAGACACGACACGACAATACAAGACACGACAATACAAGACATGACAATACAAGACGTAACACAAGACACGACAAACAAGACACGACAACACAGGGCACGACAACACAAGACGTAAAACAAGACACGACAATACAAGACAGACAACACAAGACACGACAATACAAGACGTAAAACAAGACACGACAACACAAGACGTAACACAAGACACGACAAACAAGACATGACATCACAAGACGCAACAACACAGGACACGACAACACAAGACACGACAACACAGGGCACGACAACACAAGACACGTAAAACAAGACACGGCAACACAAGACGTAACACAAGACACGTAAAACAAGACACGACAACACAAGACACGACAACACAGGACACGACAACACAAGACACGACAACACAGGGCACGACAACACAAGACACGACAACACAAGACGCAACATCACAGGACACGACAACACAGGACACGACAACACAAGACACGACAACACAGGGCACGACAACACAAGACACGACAATACAAGACGCAACATCACAGGACACGACAATACAAGACATGACATCAAAATACTATACACTACACATACACCAACGAGAACAAAGGGCAACCGATGCCAACTTAGGATGACCATTTGCCACGTTAGAATTAGGGGATAAACGTACTGTGTTTTGTTGTTCCGACAGGTATATGTTGGATATACTGTTTGAAACGCAGTTATACCATCGGGGCTTGTCCCCGACGGTATAACGTATGTTTCCAACAGTATATCCAACATATACCTGTCGGAACCACAAAACACAGTTCGTTTATCCCTATTCTAATTCATGTGACATATTTTAACTTTTTATACCCCTCAGAGGGTCTCATTTATCGCTCTAGAGGCGACGTTGCTAAGGAGGACTAACAACGACCAACAGAAATTATTGCGCTGCAAAATATGAAATACAACTTCTTCGTATTTATTACAGTGGCGAAAAATCAAAGTGTAATCAATCATAAACTTACTTGCTGTGTTTTTTACATGTGGAGAACGCCATTTACAAGCTCATACCTTGTACTTTTACGTCACAGTGTGACGTCACAGGGGCGAAGAACAAGGGGAAGCATGACGTCATACGCAAAAACTGCGCTAAAGCTTGTAACGTGCAAATTTACGTAGGAATACATTTTAAAGTATGTCAAGTGAGTCGGTTTGCGGCATGTATATCGTCGTTATACATGCTTGTAGAAATCCTGTGAACCAATCAGAATGCGTGAAACAAACAGAATCAATTAGAATAGCAAATATGAGGATAGTTTCAATAGCAAATGGTGTGGATAGTGTTGAACGCAATCGAAATCTTCTGTTACCAAATTTCTTGAAATTTCTAAAACGTGGATCTTGTAGCATCATATCCCAACCATCCTGCTACTTCTTTCGGTACATTTTTGGACATTATCATTTTTACACTCATTGGCCATATTACATTGTTTAGATTGAGGGTCACGGACGAGGGTTAAGTACCCGAAACGTGCATGTCTGGTCCATGCTGCAAATTTATCAGTTCTTAAATGATACAATTGAATTTGAAGACGTGTGACATTTGCAGGTCGTTTTAGTCTCATCTGAGAAAGATTCCAATTTAAACAGAGATAATGTTACAGTACCATATGGGAGTGTTTTGGTCCGACCTCAAACAATGATTCAAAATAGAACATTCCTTCGTTTAAAAACTAATATGAAACAATAGAATCTGATTGGATACTGTAGACTATGATTTGAGGGAAAAATTAAGTAGGTGAAATACACACAAGGGAAAGATGATATAATGTATTGAAACCTTTGCTACTGGATTACTTCTTGATTCTCATTTTCATCGACAAAAATGAATACCCACTACTAAATTAGGCTATTCCTTCAGATAAAAAGTGTAAGAATCAGTAAAGTGAAATTAATATCAAGTGTTCAGCTGGGATGGGAAAGCTTCCTGTTATTTATAAAAATTTCATATTTATAACGTCATTTACCGATCTAACTTGATCCCATGACGTGACATATGGTAATTTTCAACGAGTTAAATGCGTCTTTTTTTCAATAATAAGAATTAAAGTTAATAGTACGAATGTTTCCTTTCATAAGTCAAATTTGGACGGTAAAAACAATTGCTTATTTTTCCAAAGATCAAATCACAGATAAAGAAATCAACCACGTCTGAATAACAATTTATTCATAACGTTCCAATGAAAGATATAAAAAGTAATGGAAAAACAAATAAAGCCGCTCGTTTTTCTTTGGAATCTATGCATCAATCTCAATTATTCGATTTGAGATCCCAGAAGGAAAGTAATGGACCAAAGCACCTGATTTTCCATGCGTCTAAGACATTCGCTGAAACATTTGGGATAGAAACCTATATTTGATAGGTTGTTATAATAAGGCCCAGGGAATATGGCCTTTTTTATCACCGACGATTATCACAAATTAATGTCAGAAAATGTGCATTGATTGGTTTATTTGTAGATTTGATGTCCATCTTTGCTAGGAAAAGAAACAACGACGTCCGTTGTGACATATACCGCTTAACCTATATTTGTTTTACACACGTCAGAAAAACAATTTGCGAGGAATAAAAGTGTCAGAAACAGTTTTCTGATTCTAAGAAATATACTTCTTTTGATTGTGCAGCTGATTATGGTAATAATGGCAGATACAATTTGGTTACGAAGTCTAGACAGTCGCTTTCTTGTTCATTTGTAGTATGCACTTTTCTGAAAATATATTACACTTTTGTCATTTTCTCACGAGGAGGCAACATTCGATTAAAAGAGATGAAAGGAGGGGATCTCCGACATAACTCGGTTGTAGCATCCCACACAGTAAAACATAAAAACACCCCGAGTAAACCACAGAGTATACATACAAAGCAAGAGACGCAAAAGGGACAAGGGACACTAAATACGACATCAAATCACCAAACACAATAGACTGAACATAAACCAACGAGACCAATTGGCAACCCGTTCCTGCTTCGAACGGCAGTCTGCGAGGTTTGTAGCAAATGGTGTGTTTATCCGGGTAACGTGCGCACAACCCTCCCACTTTTCCGATTACACAGATATCTCGAAGAAAGCACGAATCTTATGTAAAATAACCTCCCCACTGTAAGATGACCTCTCAAACCAGACAGCATATCGCAAGGCCCAAGGAACACAAATGAATATGTAAATGGATATAAAAAGGGGGTGTTCGAAATCAAGTCCGTGTTCTGCCGGCAGTAGCGAGCTCCTGCAAGTAATTACATGAGGAACCCGACCAACACTCAGAGAGCGCGGATGGTCGACGCCCTGTCTTCTCTAAAGAGGTTTGGACAGGGCCCGTCATGGAGCCCCATCGTCACAGTCAGTCAGAGTGCAAGTCTTAAGAATGCGCTGGTACAAGGCTAAAGATTGGTCTAGTTCTATGCTAAGTGTCCGTTAAGTGACAATAGGATCATATCCACGGTATAAAAGGCGGCTGACGATTCTGATGCATTTTCGATGGTTATTCTGTCTACCTTTGATCCGTCTCATTTTGTTGATTATGTCACCATAAAAGGCAGGTGAAATACCCAAAGTAACATACTCTGTTGCGTGTTCAGGTCCGAATTTTAAAGAAGCTGTCAGTAATTTCTATAAAATTTCCAGAATGTCTGAACTAGTTTATGGAAGCGAAAACCTTGACCTAAAAGTTTCCTGGTAATTTGGAAATTTCTACAATGAAAATCCAAAACATTGGTAAATGTTCTATCGTACATGATGAGGTGTGATATGCAAATCTTGTATGACGGTTGTGTGGGAACATCACCGTCAAGCCAGGAATAATTTACAATGTTGAATCCAAAATCATCTTTTTCGTAATACACACTTGAATCTCGCAGTTAATAATTTTCATATTGAGGTCCAAAATGGTGTTTCCGTGTTCGCAACGTTTGCCTTGTTCTTAAATTGGATGAATTTCATTATTATATGTTTCAAAAACAGACTTGTCAGAATATCATCCAGATACTTAGGTGTACCACTGAAATATTTTAAATCATCCCTTTGTTTTTGAACATTTTGGATAAATTGCTTTTCATAAGTGTATGAAAATAAATCTTCAACAAAAGGCGTACACTTATTACATATTGGAATTCCAACAACCTGCTTGTATAGATCCTCACCAAATCTAACAATTTGCAGCAATATAAAGAGAGCAATACTGGTATCAAGGATAACCAAATATATCTGAAAAGTCAAAATGAATCTGAAACTTAAAATTTTTGACAAGCTAAATTTTTATTTGCATTTTACAAGTACTAACATCAAGATACTCGTTCAATATTCATGTTTTTTTTATTTAAAATTCATGTATGGCAATATTTTCGCAATGCATTAAACTTTCGCTTTCTTCAAAAATATTGTTCGACAGTATGTTCTCGTAGTGGAATTCGAAGGAACTTTTAGAACATCTGAAATCCACTAATTTCAGTTGAGTTCATTCCAGCAAAGCCTTTGATTTTTCGACACTTTATACTACAATCCCACATTCTAAATTGAAAGAAAGACTCTATCTGTCCTAAAATGATGCTAATGAATTTGAAGACGTTAAAAATTCAGTATTCTTATCAACGCAATATGTCATACTGTGTGTCCTTCATAAGAGCCGTATGACATTGTCGTTCGATCACAAAAATAACCCTTACTGAGAAGGTACTCTCAACATTTTCTGGCTCTCTGAGCAAAGTCCTCCAAGGCATACTGTGTATACTCATTAGCAAATTTGGGCGGACTCTTGTTGCTCAGAAGAGAAACTGTATCGCATCTTGTAAAAATAAGGTATTTTGGGGACAGTTCGCGTCATACGGTGATATACTAATACACGTACAAGACCATAATAAATAAAGAACACCATAAAAAACTTAGGTTATACCGAAACATAGTTTTATTCAAAACACATACTTCGTTTCGGATATTCAGTCGAATTATCAGGTTAGATTTCTGTTATTTTTGCACAGAGTATCCAATCTATTTTGACAAGTTAATGATACCTACAACCTTCGAATAATAAATCTTCAGCTAAATGTACATGTATTTTTCTTGTAAAAAGTAAAACATTGTTTATGCAGTATACACCGGATGATGGCAGTCTTTGACACCGCCTTATAGTCAAGGGTAAATTTACTGTATTATTGAAGCAATGTTTTTCTTCTTTAGTAATTCATACAAGTTTCTAACAAACAGAAATATCAAATTGGGTTAATCCTTGAATTGTTTGAATTTTGTTATCATTTTTCTAAGAGTATCAAAGTTCTCGAATATAATTTCTTTCTATTAATATCAAACATTTTGATACGAAGGTTTTCTTTCAATACGAAGAACATCATTTCGATACAAAGAAAAAACATTAAATAACATTAATTTTAAGCTCTCTTTGCAAACTTTGCATGAATTCCTTTTCGTTATTGTTAATATATATCTTGAACATAACCAAAGAACATTTAAAAAAAAACTAAAACTGAAATAGAAATAGAAGTAACCTACTTTTGATGCAAATTGCACCATGTAATTTTAGACTAACGATTTGTTAAGAATTCATCCAAGCACGGGAATAAGAAACCAGTGGAAGGATAATGGTGGAATGCAGAAAACCATGCACTGAAATATAACTCCAAGAAACTTGACAATAAAATGCCAAGTCATTGAAAAGGAAAGTGATGTACATATATCAGGAATGGTTAACAATTATAATACATGTATCTTGTTACCATAGGGACAAAAATTTAAAATGACTCATCTTTAATGCTAGATGAGACAAATTACGAAATTAGACCTTTTGCAAACTGCTGTAAGCAGATCTTATGCTTATAGAGAAAAAAAGTTTTATTAACTCTGTCAAGTCATCATAATTTTTTTTCTTCTGATTGAGTGTTCAAGTTTCCGAAGAGACAATTTACATATTCAGAAAAAAAAATGATCATGATCATGAGCTGTAGGAGGACAAAATGTGCCGACAAGTCATGGCTATAATATTGTCGTTCAAGGAGGGCGTCAAAATGTGAGACGTCAAAATATGGCACATCAGTGCATCACATGATAAATCCTCGGAATTTCATTGGTTAAGCATGCGCGGACTATGAGAGAGTAGTGGCCGACCCCCGGGCACTATTGCTTTTTGCTTGACAGAATTACGTCCCTCAGCTAGTATTATGGCGTAATGAACAATGCATGAATGTAGATAGCAATTGGCGAAGTATGGGTGATAAAGGACACTTTTCTTTAATATCTCAAGTAAATTGCAATTAATTTATTAATTGTTTAATACTCCAATTATTTGATGCATTAAACCTATTTATGCCCGTATGTGTGGGTACTATTCTAGATCTCTCATAGTGTTGCCTTTGGAAGGAATAGTGCCCGAGCGTCAGCGAGGGCACTATTTACCTTCAAAAAGCAACACTATGAGAGAATAGTACCCACACAAACGGGCATTAATAGGTTTAGTGCATCACATGATCTCGATAGCGATTTAAAAAAGACCGACCCAGTAGCTATTCAGCTGTTTTACAAAGAAACACCTACAGTTTATGTATAGTGCGTGACTCTCCAAGCGACGTAACTCGGTAAAGCAAAAAGCAATAGTGCCCGATCGGCGGGCACTATTCTTTCATAGTCCCCGCGTGTTCAACCAATGGAATTCCACGGATGTATCATGTGGTGCACTAATCTCTCATAGCGTTGCTTTTAGAAGGTAAATAATAGTGCCCGAGCGTCAGCGATGACATTCCTTCCAAAAGCAACACTATGAGAGAATAGTGCCAACACAAATGGGCATTAACAGGTAAATAATCAACACACTATTGTCGCCGGCGACAATATAAACTCAAAGGATCAGGATCAGGATCTTGATCATTTTTAAAACTTGAATTGTCATTTAATGTTGACGTTCATTTGTCACGATGAAGTAGTCATTACGAAAAATATTGCATTGTACAAATAGAGCAAGTTCATATTACCACTATGGTTTTTGATCGCCAATAGATAAATATGATACATGTATGTGCCTCGAGAATAGAAAAAGATCTGAATATGGAAGAACCGTCAAAACCAAAAGCAGATAATACTTTTATCTCGACGTTTGATGCATTAGTCTATTGTTCCAAAATCCGAATGAAATCCCGCTAATGTAATGAAAATATCAAAATTTATCAGTTGGTCTACAATACGATTGTTATTAGGTCTTCCGACTTCCGTCGGAAGACCTATTGTTTTCGTAACCGTGGAAAATTGGATCAGCGATTTCTCAAGAACCCTGTAAGCTAGGACAATGAAAGTTCTCCAACGTTACGTTTGGAGTAAAAGCTAGATTGGTCTTTTTTATTTTTGGTCTCTGTTATTTTTTTTATCATGTTTTTTAGTAGATTCAAATATTTGACGGGAGCGTCGAATTACTCAAAAGGACCGAAAATTTCATGTTTTGCTATTTGTAAGCTTAAATATCTCGTATTTTGCTATCTACAATTTCCATTCTTTTTGAAAGTCGACAGCCATGCAAGATATGAAATGCTAGATGCACACTGTAACGATTTATTACGATGACGTCCTTCACCGTCCTTCATATTTCCAAATTCAGAAGTTCATAGGAGGAAGACACTTTTTTGCTTATAATAGTAAACAAAAATTAAGCTTATGAAGTTTCCTAAAAATTTCAATATTATTATTTTTTATCCATATATCTGTCTTATTTAGTCTTTCTGATTTTTCCTATCTCTTACTGTTGAAAAGATATGAGCATCGAAATTTTGAGTTGGGTATTTCGATACACCTTCACGCCAACAGATCGGGCGCACACTAAAATTGGTAGTCCGAGTCCGACTCGAGAAAAGCAGTGTTGAGATTTTCAAATTCCGATTTCACGGCAATGATGAATATGCATTTCATAAATACATTTCGATATACACAATTTGATTTTAAAACAGTTGATTAATTTAGAAGAGATCAGCTACAAACCAGAATTTACACACAAAAAGTGGTAGTTTGATTCCGATTTCTAACCTACAAACCTGTTTCTTAACTTCAATAACTATATTTTGAACATCAAGTTTAATTTCTAATTCTAGCAAACGTTCGAACATAATTTTCGGTTGGTTTATTTACAAATTGATGAACAATTTCTCCAACATTCTTCCCTCCCCTCGTTTTTCGAAAACAGTTCTGTTTATATTGAACGATGTCGCCATGATGGAAATTCTTCTCAAAATAAACTTTGAAAAAAGGGAAGGGGGGGGGGGGGTCCAAATTTGAACCTGCACAGCGAGAACCTCATGGTATTTATATATATATATTGAACGTAACTTGTTATTACCATTTCTCTTCTCAAGAAAATTGGTTCTACAGCTACGAGCTCGCCTTTTTTTATGGGGGAAGGGGGCAGGAAGAATTTGCAAAAAAAAATCCCGGCTCTGAAAAATGCTGAAAAAAATATTCCGGCCCAAAGGGCCGACAATTTTTTTTCCCGGACCATGCAAAAGTAAGGATACATTGCATGATATGGAAATTTTTGCTGGCCCTTTGTGCCTGACAATTTAAAGTCAAAAAATTAATTAATATAAATACAAACTGTTCACATAGCTGTATCTACCAGAGACCTAATACGCATAGGCACAAAAATCTAGAAAAGGTTCTATTCAAACATCATACAATCTATCTGAAATTCGCTAATTGCAAAGAGACATCTGAAGGAACGGTTATTAACTCATACTCTGTAACAGCGGGGAGTTTAACTTACACAGACATTCACAACATTTGACAATTTGTTTAAATCCGGCCCGAAGAACCGGCGAAAATTTTCTCCGACTCTGGTAATGGCTGAAAAAAAAAATGGCCTGCTCAGAAAATTGCTGAAAAAATTTTACCGGCTGGCAATAGAATTCCTGCCCCCCCCCCCCCCCCCCCAAATCAAATGGTTGCTCACCAACAATTATCGGTTTGAAAATTTAATGTTACTGCTATTTGAATACTTAAATATATAATATAAATACATGTAATGTGACGTCCTTCATGTTTCCAAACCAAAAATTGTATAGGAGGAAAATCGTATAGGAGGAAGACACTCTTGTTGCAACCGCAACAAGAAACCTTTCTAGTTTTATTTCTGCTTCGGATGTAGATTTATGTTTGTGTGGGTTGGGTGGTGAGGGTGTGTGTGTTTGTGTACAGATGGGGAAAGGGGGTTGTAGGCTTACCTTTCAATGCACACCGACAATAGAGACAGAACTGATGAATGGAGAGAAGCGTTGAGGAGATATCGGTTGAATTTACAGAGCGCTCGACCCATTAGCCATCCCTCGTTTAACATGGTTTGCACGATCTCTGGGATACCCAACAACATAATTATCAAATCAGCTATTGCCAAGTTCATAATGAAGATGTTCGTTACTGATTGTCGCATTTTTCTGTCTAATAGAATGACGATGATGACTAGGGAATTTCCCAAGATACCAATAGCCTCTATAATACAAAACACGGCTGTCAGGATGATCATGGTGGCAACGGAGGCAGGCGGAGTGTTCACGAATAGTCCCGGACCAGGAGGCAAAGACGCATTGTCCATGAATGAGGCATTCCAGGATGGTGACGACGCATTAGGCGGCAAGTAGTTTATAGCAAGGGATAGCTGAGATGAAGTGTTGTATGCCGTATTTCCGGTACCCGCAGCCATCTTTTACCGATGGGCAACCTTTAAAAAAGAGAGAAAAGGAGAATTAGTCTAAAGTAATCTACTGTCATGAATGATGAATTACAGAATCTTTGTTTACAATAATAACATCCAAGCAAATACTGTTATATTAAAGGTAAAAGTAAACCTAAGGTACAGCAGGAATTAAAATTGATGTAAATTGTTTATATGAAGTAGACATCAGTGATCTCTCCCGAATTACTAATTTCATTCCTTCTTTCTATTTATTTATACAATTCGAAAGAAATCACGGAGATCATTAGCAGCTAATAGTGCTGCAATTTACACTCTATAAATTAAGTCTTTAATAACATTTCTTCAGCTCGAAATTCCTCTGTTCCAGTGGTAAGATGAATGGCAATGACAATCGGAAACATTTTGCTCAGCAAACAAGGGCGGATCTAGAATTCCATACAGGGGATCCAGTCCGTCAAGGGGCGGGGGTCCATCCAAGTATATTGAAAATAATTATAGAGAAGCGAAACGAGCAAGCCTTAATGGTAAATGGAACAAATATATACGAAACAAGTGGAAAAATAATCGAAAACAAGGAAGAAAAGATGCATACTGACGCTTTCAAAAACCGTCAACCAAAAAAACCCTGCCTTATGTGCGCCACCAATTTGAAAATTTTAGTCAGCATTTATACGAAAGTATTTGTATCCCTATTATGTAGCTCTATGGTGTAGATTCGGTTTTTACAGAGTGTAAAAGAAAATAAATTAAATCCATGTTTCGTCTAATTACTACATATACATTGCAAGTTCATGCAATGAATTGTGAAACTGATTTATTCCGTGACTTTTCGTGTAAAAGACCGCTAGCTGACAAGAAAAACGCAAGTGTTGGGCAGTGCTCACCATTGCGATTTCTTGATAACATTGTTCAAATCGTAGAATTTTACTAAACTGCAAAGATTGAAAAAAAAACGAGGGCTATCATTGTTCATTTCAATTCTCTGTACGATGTTTATTTCGAGACAAAAAGCTGTTCGTTTCATTTTTTCTTATCGATGTGTATTTCGCTGCGATATGCTGTTCGTTTCAATGATTTCAAGTAATAGCCTGTACCTGCAACGGCTATTGTCTGTAGTCACACAGGGAACATGAAGTATCTTTCGGCGACGGCTTTCGGAATTTACTGATTGTATGCATGGTATCTAAATAGACAAAGATTTATTTATTTATTTTATCTATTTATGTATTTATCTATCTATTTTAATCATCTTTTTATCAATAAATATATTGATTTGGCCCATTCACCATTTCAGAGCATGATATGCAAATAATAACACACGATATATCGAAAATGACTTCGCTTCGCTTCTAGGCTTAAAATCCATATTTTAAATTCAAAAAGGTAAAAATTTGTATTTTTGTCATACCCCAAGGGAGGGATGGCGTGGGGGATGTTCCTGGCCCCTTCCCTCCTCTCTCTGGATCCGCGTTTGGGAAATACTATGCGATTTGCATTCATTTGAGGTACGTGTGAAGCCAACTTCCTGGTGGGGATTTTATTATTTTCTCAGTGGATGGAAGAAAGAGCACGCTAATTAGAAATGGAAATAGAGTGTCTGATGAATCGCCATTTGTTTTGATTAAGAGGAATTTAGCGAGAGTCTCTAAACATTAGCAATACTATTTATATGAGAAGAGCTAGGGTACAAAGTGAGGACGTCCATCGTGTTCAGGCAATTATTTTCAGAGAAGCTGAAATATGAAATATAGATTTATTTATTTTGTAATCGTTGTATTTTATATAATATCACGCAAACTAGAACGTACGTACTTAAAGCATTATTTGTAAAGTTCTAAAGGTCAAGTAAATGTGGAGAGATAGACAGACAACATTATAGAGTGATTGATGTTGACAATGAAACTGCTAAAAACAAAAACCATATATATGGTTTGCCTAAGAAATTTGTTATATGCAGAGTTTGCATGAATTGAGACAAAGCTATTTTGGATTGCAATTGACAATTGACGATTGACTATTGAGTCGCTAATTTCCATTCAGACACTAAATAATGACATTTCAAATTAGAAACGTATTTGAATACATTGATCTATGATTTCTACACATTTTTAACATTGCAAATTCATCATAGAAGATATGAAATGACAGAAGAACGAAGAACATGTAGTTTCAATATGAGGTGCACAATTCGTGCATTGTAAAATGAGAACTACTGTTCTATTCAGGTTATTTTGATTAATTCTGCAACAATAATTTTGTGGTCATTATACATGTATTTCACAAAACGGAAGTTTAATGAAACCGTTTTTCCGGATAACGTATTTTTGTATATTTTCGTTTGATATTTGACACTTTCCAACATCGTTACCCCCTTCCTCTTCAAAATATACTTATATATAAATCTTACGTCAAGTCTACATGATTATGAAGAATCCTCAAAAACACAGTTTACTTTTATTCTTACCAATATTTCATACGAAGAAGCTAGTTCTATAACATATAACCTCGCTGCGAGTCTCGATATGTTATATCTGTCGACAAAGAGGGATTTCGCCTATATTTTAAACAACATCATTTTCTTACCTTTTTATTGTCAAATAAAATTATTATTAGATACAAATTGCAGATTCGTTGATCAAATACGTCATTTGTATGAGATCTAATGATCCAAATGAAAACTCGGGCTCGGGTTTTTCGTATCGCTTATTTCCACGGGTGAGGCCAATGTGGTCAGAAAATGACAGGCCTAGAATTACACTAAGTGTTGGACTTTATATAATACTTTAAAGGTTAGTCAATGCTTATTTAATATATTATCCATCGTTCCAATGATCGTGATTTCCCGGTTTTAGTTTCCGCTAAAACCGCGATGCGGAAAGACCTCTATACCAAAATGGCGGGCGACGACAAAACTCCGGTGTGTCAGCAGCATAAAAAAGAGTACCGGAATCTTGTAAGCAGGACTAACACAGAAGCATGTGCAGCGCTCACAAGAATACATCGAATGACGTGAGGACTAGATCCAACCTTATCTCAGAAATACTCGCATAATTTGAGTGACAAATCAGGTCTTTATCTTAACAGCTCCTATAATATTCTGACGATCAACCCACCTCAAAGAAACAATCTATATCATATATATACACATACCAACAATTCCGTTAGTAATTGAGAAATAAATGAAAACCCGTTCAGGAAGCTGAATTTCTCACAAACTCTTGCATAAGTATAGAATATTTGGTGAGGGTACATGTACAAGGCATAGTTCGCACATTCTTTTTTTTTTTTTTTTTTACTTTTATCCTCATTTTAAAGTAAACTCTTGATTGTGTTTTTAAAAATAGATAAGATACTGATCGCAAAATACCGTTACTAGTTCATTATAGGTGGCGCTATTGAAATTGAACAACGTATACTACAGCACGTGTTTCCGGCATGAATCTAATCTTTTTGTTTAAATACATGTGCAACGTCCAACTGATACTCTGAACTATGTATGTACCCATAAGCATTTCGAGCTTAAAAGGAAAAAAAAACCAGTTGCTATGGCAACAATTTTTGTATTAAAAAAACGTAGGAAAATAGATAATTACCGGACAATTTTTTTTTCAGCAATTGTATTCACTAGATGATATATACTTCGACAGGGCAACATAAATCAACAATGTTATCAAATTGATTTGAACTACTTTGTTGCTGTAAAGAAGTTAATATCGGACAAAAATGGGCCAAAATTTTGACTCTATGTTATACAACTTTTTCTACTAATTTTGACTAGTTATAAATTGAAATGAAAGAACTATCGAAGTTAAAATGAAGAAATATCGAAGCTTTCATGACATTTTGAAGAACAGTTAGAAGTTGCTGATATCATATCAGTTAAATTTTCTAATGGTTTCCATGACGACTTAAAGTCCAAATATTTCATATAAATTTATCAATGTCGTAATCAGTCATGACTTTAAAACTATTCAGACTTTGTTTATACAGCGTTGTAAAAAATATGCCTGCCTTCTTTTGAATTCATCGCATTACATATATACCCACTAAAGA
Source organism: Pinctada fucata (assembly GCA_028142955.1). Classification (NCBI taxonomy): domain Eukaryota; kingdom Metazoa; phylum Mollusca; class Bivalvia; order Pterioida; family Pteriidae; genus Pinctada; species Pinctada fucata. The sequence continues at coordinate 15,051,038 of AP027104.1, forward strand.
AAAAATTATGGAATCCTTTACATCATGTTTCCATCAGATGCTATTCCTCAGAATATGTATAAGATGGTTTTGTAATTAATGTTTTACGTGTCTTGCTATGGGTCAAGCGACATCGTTTATTAGGGACTTTTCCTTTAAAATCAATTTGGATTCGGACTAGTTTGTCAAGAATAGAATCTTTATTAAATCCAGAGGGTAAAAAACGAAAATTGAAAGTTCATGTCCAGGCAAAAATACTTCATAAAAGGAAAGATGTATTCACCCGGATCAATCGTTCAAAAATCCTTCCCTATCGCAAACCGACAAAACACATGACATTTGACAGAAAAACGAAATGTCAAACTCTACTGCATCTTAGGGTTAAAGGCGCATCTCATTCCGCTAAGCGCTTCATTACAATATTGAGAACAGAGTGAACCTATAACGGAGTGATGCAAGACGACTCTGGTGCTGGGACCAGACAAGTATGTTTTGGATAACGAATCCATGGACATTCAAAATACAACCACAAGATTGTGAGAACAATCAAACCGGAGCATGACGGTCCTTCGCCAGGAAATACTGGTGTGCTTATCCGGATTTTTAAAATCGTCACCAGGGACCGATATAGGAATTCAAATGAAAGGACGTGAGGCTGGGAATGCGATTATCGTCACTGAAAACTTGGAGACTGGGAACCACTTAGACTTTCAGCGGTTACGGAGGGAGTTCTGATGGGGGGGGGGGGGGGAGGTTCGAATCCCCAAACGGAATTTTTAAACTTCAAATCTCTTTGTGCTCTAATATAGCTTCAATATCACAGATTCTGTTACTACAGCATTAGTCAGGACATTTCGAGAGATCCGGAATGAACTTATAGATTTCAACGCATTTCATACTTTGCCCTCCATTTTTGTAATTTTACGAATGTTCCATTAGTTATGACTTAAAAAAACAGTTAAGAATATTTAAACGAAATTCAGCTTAATATTTCAAATGAAATTGCAGAATCAAAAGGAACATATGCACATTGGGTAAAAAGGCATCACTTTATATCATTCTGGGAAGCAATCTAATCCTCATTTCAACCGAAACATAAAAGAGCTAGATGTATTTAAAACTAAATCAATTTAAAAGAGCTGAAAAAAATAGAAAACAGTATCTTTATCTCATAATATTTCTATACGAACTCAAAGAACTTATAATTCTTTCAAAACATGAAAAAATTGAATTTTCATTGTTCTAAAGTTGTCTGATGTTTTATTACCTTCCATTGTAATTTATAAGAATGAAATTGCAGCAATTTACTCATTGTAAACTCATTTGTGATACATGTGTATTTACTTGAACTCTCAATAAATTACTTACACTTTAAATGCGTCGTTTTCCACTTTTCTCAGATTTAGAATATAACAAATATGTTGAAAGATCCAAGGTTAAAGAGTTCTTCAGGTAACAATCAATAGAGCCTGGATATAGTTTTTTCTTTATTGCTCAATGCACATTTTATTTGTATTGTAGAATTAAATTCATAAAACGACAATTTCCACCAAGACAAATTTCTCTATGTGAGAGGTAACAGATGCTGGAACATAGAACGACTAACAGTGGATAAATAACGGACGACCACCGTGTTAAGGCGTACCAGTGATCAGCGACGCGGAGGCCGATCCAAGATCAATGAAAGTAGAAGAAAGAGAATCTAGGGGTATTTATATATCTACATAGAAATATCGAGGGGTGGGGCTTACATGTGGATAAAAATATTAGAGTTTATGCCCTTTCAATACTTCGTTTATATTTCCTCTCTCACGATAATCGATCTAAGACAGATGCGCTTAAACTTACTCTGACAGAGTCCATCTCATTAAATATTCATTATTGGGTCGGAAGAATCGACATCAATCATTCTTTCATTCCTTTTTCTGTTCTATTTTTTGAAAGATTGAGATTATCACTTCCAAATCTGCAAACAAAGTCTTTTTTAAAACATCTTAACAAAGATCTATTATCGTTTTATGGATCATTTTCGTTTCTATCAAACATTTCAATGATTTCGTAAAAGTAAAGGAACTATACTCCTCCCCAGATAGAAAAAAAGATGAAAAATGACAAAACAAACAAACAAATATCCGAAAAGAATTTCTACATGTTTTGCTCCTGGTTCTTATCTATATAGACATAACCTCAGACAGTGCATGTATTTTATATATCGTTTTCATTTTCGTGCGTGAACATCGACGGTGGGTGCGGCTGGCCAACAGGGGATGCTTACTCCTCCCGGGCACCTGGTCCCACCTATAGCTTGTGTACTCAGTTGTGAGTGCTGTTGAGATTATCGTCTTCGTCAGGATCTTCTTTAAATTATTCTATTTTTACGTTTCTCATCACTTTGGTTACAATCGTCTGTCGTACGAGTGTCCGATTATCAGCAGTGGGGCTATTTTATTGTTTAGAGTTGTGAGAATTAAATTTTGTTTGTCATTATCTTGATATGAAATAAAATCTTTTTCTGACTTTTTCACGACAAACATAGTGATATCGACATCTTTTCATATTTCCTTTCTCTTTGATAACAATGTGCCAACGTGCATTAGATAACAATGTGCCAACGTGCACAAGAAAACCGTCTCTGTGTGATGTAAAAATAAATCAATTGTGTGATCATATTTATGTCTTTAATAATGACTTTGTCCAAATATAGAAAGCAAAAACATGTATCACTCTCTATATTATAGAATCTGCGTCACGAAAAATAAACAATCTTAATTGACAAAGACCATTCATAATAAACTTTTACCGAGCATGCGCTTTCTTGATATATAAAGATGCCAATATCTGTGTTGACTTAGATCAACGCTTCATACTTCTAATAGATATTTGGATAAAATAGTAGTTATATAAAAAAGATTGAGAGTGTGTAAGAAAACATTCAAGGTATTCTTTTCCAATTCAAACCGTTTACCTTCAATGGGAAAATCATAGATAGTTTTAATATGAGATAGAATATACGTTTCCCCTCTTTAAAACATGTCTTTGTGAAATGTCAACACTTCTCAATGGTGATTAGCATGTGATGTTTATGATATAAGTCGTATGTCATTAGATACGAAAGATTTAATACTAGTTTCTTTTGAATTATTTCATAAAAAATGGAAACCTGTGCGATATAGCCTATAGCATTCCATTTTCATATCTTTTTCAAATACATCACAGTTCAAGAGTTTGAAAGATCTTAATATAAAAAGAGCACAAAAGGAGTAAAACAACCACGTTCAGTATTCAGACAATGTCGGGTCCATCCAATAAAGGGCGAATGTACGTCACTATATAAACAGCACAAAAGTAATAGACAGATTGTATTTATACCTTCAATACCAAAATTTTTTCATTCATTTTAAAGCCTTTTGAAAATGTTCTGGAAAATAATCATTCTAGATATAAAATTTTACTTTCTTAAACATGTTAAAAATGGCATTTCTGCATAATATGAAAATTAAGATCTTATTCAAAACTGATGATAGTTGTTTTTCTCGCTCCTTCAATTGAAAATGACAAAGAAATTTCAACGGTCAGTTTCTTGGAATTATGATTGTTTTTCTTGAAATGCGATTATGAGAGGTCATCAGAAGGACACTATATACATGTATACACCTACATTTTTGTATTTACTTCCTTAAAAGGATTTCTGCTAAATAGAAAGTAATGAAAAATCTTATTCCAAACCAATTATGGCTATTTTCGCTTCTTCAATAACAAAGAGTAAAAAAAGGTGGGAATCGCATGATCTAATTGAGTAAGTTTCAGTCGTCAGTTTCTTAGAATTATGATTGTTTTTTCTTTATATTGAATGCGATTATGAGAGGTCATCAAAAGGAACCTACATATGGTGCTTCATTCTTTTACTTGCCCATGTTTAGGAATTGTATATTAACCAACTGTGAATAATATCAAGTTCACATAATAAACAAATTTAATACCGACGGAAAATTAATGTCACAAAGAATTATAGTCAAGATAAATTTGAAAACCAGAGTTCCTATTTAGTAGTAAATACCAATGCTAAATTGTCTTTTTTTCAAATCTAATTGAAAGTTCACGGTCAATGTGACATGATAATTTTATTTTGGTACAGAGGAAAAAATATATTGTCACAAGGAACACGAAGAAAGCCAAACATCAGAGTTCTATCTCCCACTCTTCGAACACAAATTTGAATTAAAAAATAGAACTAGAAGGCGCTACAAAAATACATTTGGATGTGTCAGAAATCACTTTGGCATTGAATTAAGTTCCACTGATGAGGATTTACTATCCGAAACACGTGTCCGGTGCCCTATAATGGGTTTGACTTTTCTACAGAGGGTAAAGAGTTGGAACATTTCCATATTATTTTACTTGTGGCAAATATGTTTTTTTTTAGAATGTAAGGTAGGGAGATCTCCGACAAGCCATCTCTACATTGATCACAGCGGAACACACATGGAGGATGAAACAGACAACGAACATCAGGACAAACAAACAAACAAAACAGACACACAAAAAGCATGACGTACGAATGGCAGTGCAAAAATAAACATCAAAGAAGTAACCATCAGTTATTCAGTCTCAAAGTTGAGAAGTAAAGAAAAAATCATTAGAATTTACAATGGAACAGCTGCGAACCCCGGGACAAACAATATTTCGAAGTGAGATCAGGTACCCGGGGAGAGTAAGCGTTTCCTGTTAGTATGCAACACCCGTTGCAAACATTCCATGAAAATAGGTTGAATTCGGTGTACATATTGATGTACGTATCAGGTATATATGTCTTGTTTTGGTGATGTTGAAGTAAAGATCAATAGGAATATCAATATTGATCAATATCAAAAACCTAAGATCAATATGCACACATCGCTTATTTTTGGTGGACATCCGCTTTATAATAGTAAATGAAGTGATTATCCGGATTAAGTGCACATATTTCTAACAGTTATATCTACCGGATGTGAAACAGATGCGCTTTAACTCTGGCAGAATAGCTGATTTTCCAATAGATTCATAAGGCGGACAGACACTAGACATCACAAAATTTCGTGATATTTTCATTGTGACGTCAAAATAGAAAGCATGACAACACATCAAGGTGCTTCAAGACAGTGCGATCAGATATGACGTCACAATTGAAAATTTTGCCAAAGGATGTGATGTCTGGCGTCTGTACATATAAAACCAAGGTTTAAAACGGTCATGAATATTTTCTGTAAAATGGACTATTCATCTCATTATGTACTCATTGTTTGGTCGGAAGAATCTACATTAATCTTTTCTTAGAATGTTTCTTTCGTTCTCTTTTTTTTTTCTTTTCCTTTTTTTAAGAATTTAGAATATTTCTTTTCATGGAGCTGTTGTGACGGATGTTGTATGCAATCAGGAGACGCTGTTTCTCCCCGGGCACCTGGTCTCACTTTGGAAAGAATTTCATTCCGAGGTTCGCAACCGTTCCAATGGAAATTAAAATGATTTTGCCTTTAGTTACCTTCTCGACTTTGAGATAGGTAGATAACTGATAGGTACTTCATGGATGACCATTCTAATATTTCATGCAAAGACCATAATTGTTTATGCATCATCTTTGTCTATTTTGAATATTAATGTTATCAAATATTTTGGTAATAGTGAAGAACCTTAAACTGTTTGCCTTCCCCAACAAACAGCAACAAACAACGTGAAATGGATTTTGCACAAAACATGCTCCTTAATCTACTTTTAAGGTAGTCTCATAAGTATCTAGTAGTATTTCATACGTTTGACGTCGTTTGTCTTTATAATTATTGCTACTTTTTTGGTCTTAAATCGTGGATTAAATTTTGTTTTCATACCGATATGAAATGAAACATTTCTTGATTTTTGCACTTACAACAAAGTCATATCGATTTTTTTTCACATTTCCTTTCTATCAAGATAATGACATTGTTTCAAAGTGCATTAGAAAACTTTCTCTATGTGATATAAGAATTTATCAATTTTCATCTTTAGTAAAATCTTATCAGAACATGGAAAGCAAAAACATATATCACCCTCTGTATTTTAGAATTTGTTTCACGAAAATTAAACGATTCTTCATTGACAAAGACCATTTATAATAAACTTATACCAAAGACGCGCGTTATTGACAATAGACGTCAAAGTCTGTGTTGACTTAGATAAACACTTCTCTTCAAGATAGATATTTGAAAAAAAAGGGAAGTCGAATAAAAAGATTGAGGGCGTGTGGGAAAACAAACAGAAAATTATTATCCAATTCAGACCGTTTACCTTTAATGGAAATATGACAGATAGTTTTAATGTGAGATATATTTCTTACTATTACGTTTTCGCTGTTAAAAACTTGTTTATGTGAAATGTCAACACCACCGGATGGTGCTTTGTATGCGGTATCCATGACATAAGTGTTGTTGCATTAGATAGATTCAAAGATTCAATACCTTTTTATTTTTGCATTCATAATTCATAAAGAGTACTTTAATAAAACCTGTAAGATTAAGACATTTCATATCCTTGTCAAATTAATAAATTTGAAAAATCTGAAATAATGATTAAAAAACCCAAACATTTTATGCAAACATTCTATCCTTATTTTAATATATAGACTAACATCGTTAAAGAAAGTACACTCTCGTTAGAAATAAGATTTCCACAAAACATCAATTTAAGCAAAATCTTTCTCAACACCAGTGATAGCTTAATTTTCTTTGCTATCGTCAGTTGTTTTTGTTTTATAATAATGATTTGGTTTTTTAAACGGCGTATGGTTATCTCAGGTCATATAAAGGACACAGGGTATGTTAGTTTATAAACTTTTGTCCATCCTAAGCAGACGCATTTTAACTAAAACGTCAAAACCAAAAAAAGCCAAAGAAATGTTAATGATTATTGCTTTCCTTTTAAGGTTTAGTAATAATTGCGTTTGCTTAAGATTTCAAACGTCCTATGTCAAAGGTTACAGTGAAGGTCAATACTTCTGGTTCCAAGGGAAAGGTTTTGTCAGATGGAAGATAAGTTGAAGATCCCCAATGTTGTAGTGTAACACACGCAAACAAAAAATAAGATGCAACAAATAACGGACAATCATGTGAATAACACTTGCCATGACGAAAACAATGAGAAAAAAGGAAAGGCTCAAATTATAAGGACCTATTAACAAATTAATACATCAACATCGGTTGATCGTTTCTTAAACGCATTCGAAATTTTCTGTAATCATGATTCCTTAGAATTTCTAAAACGTGGGTCCTGTAGGATCATATCCCAACCATCCTGTTACGTCTTTTTGTACATTTTTAGACACAATGACTTTAACACTCTTTTGCCATATTACGTCATTGCTTAGATTGAGGATCACTGACGAGGGTTTAGTACTCGAAGCGCGCATGTCTAGTCCATGCTGCAAATTAATCTGTTCGTAAATTATGATATTGAATTTGAAGACGTTTAACATTTGTACCACTTGATGAGTGTCAATGCTGGTGACACAGGAGTCCCTGAGGGCACATGTAGACAAGGTCGATCAACTTCGGTTGATCTTGTCTACAACGCGTTCGAAAATGTTATGTTCTTAAATGATGCTAATGAATCTGAAGACGTTTAACATAGACGAACGTTTCTTTTTTTTCAAATGTAGATCGAAGTGTACAGTTACACACATGCCATGTTCTAAGTTATGATCATTGTAATTGCTTTCAATTTAGGTCAAATTCATGGCCAAGGTATCATGAAAAAAGTTTGGAACCTATCTAAAAGTCTCGGAATATAGATGTACATCATTTTGTTTGTTTGCCGTAATTGTTATTAGAAGTAAAAAAAAAACGCCATCGTCCTTTAATCGCCAATTGAAATTAACTTTCAAACAAGACATGTTCTTCAACTTTTATTTTCATTTATAGATTATTTTCTTGACTTAACCGAGGTGCGGTTCTTCAGAACGGAAAGATATTATCTCTGCATAGAATATACTGCATAAGAATAACTCAATCCATACCTTCAGCAATGTATTCATCCAAAAATAGAAAGCAAAAACATGTATTATTTACATCTTATGGATCTCATGTCATGAAGAATCAAAGATTGTAAATTGACAAAGATCAGTGTTAATATACTGTCACCGAGAATGCAAATGCTTGATAAAAGACGTCAAAATACATACATGTTCAACGTCTTCAAATTCATGTTGACTAAAGTCAATAATGCACTTTAGATAAATGTCAATAATGCACTTTAGATAAACAATTGTATGAGAAAGCAATTGACATATAGAGAGGATGTAAGAAGACAAATAGATTCGTACCCCGTGAAGACTATCTAAATATAATGGGGATATGATAAATAAATTCATCTGAAATAAATGTCTTCACATTTCGAAAATTATACCATTCGAATGAGAGCTATGTAACTGGTAACTGTAAACTTTAAGAGACTCTGTAATACTGATCATATGGTATTCATTATGTTATATACGAAAGAAAGGAAGGGATCTCCAACAACTTTCGGTTGCAGCACCCACAGCAAAACCCCAAAACACCCAATGCTAAAAAAAAACCACACAGAGGAGACATCCACAAAAAGAGACGAAAAAGGTACAAGGAACGCCAAATCACATAGAAACATCAAACGCAAATGACTGCACATAAACCAACGAGACCAATGGGCAATCAGTGCCGACTTAGGACGGGCATCTACCACGCTACTAGCAGGCGGTGTACTTATCTGGATTACGTGCACACAACCTTCCCACTTTTTCCATTGTCCAGAGGTCGAAAAACATACAATTGTAGTGTAAACGAAGATTCAATTCAACTTGTTGAGAAACAATTAGGAGTTAACATTATTAATGAAAAAATATATAATGATAGTTTGCCTTCTTGTCTGACAGATATTGATTTTTGACTCTCCAAATCATTCTACTTGCTCATCCTAAAAGTGGTGAGTGATCCCTAACAACACTCGGTTGCAGCAGCCACAATAAGACACAAAAAACAACCCACGAAACACAGAGTTGACATGCACAACAAGAGACGCTAAAGGGACATGGGGCACCAAAACTAACAAATAAATCAACAAGACCAATTAGCAAACGATGCCGACTTAGGGCGGCCATCTGCTACACCAGGTTTGAAATGACTTCTTCACAGTAAGATGACCATGCAATTAAGACAGCATGACGCAGGGCCCCGAGCAACACGTAATGGAAATAAAAATAGAAGGCGTAAGAAATGCAGTCCGTGCTCTGCCGGCTGTAGCAAGCTCATGCATGTTATCACAGGAGGACAAGTCGTAAGGGTCCTGTTATTTCTAAAGACGTTTGGACAGGGTCTGTCATTTGGTCCTGTCGTCACAGTCAGTCAGAGTGCAATTCTTAAGAATGCAATGAATTGAGACTGTAGATTGGACAAATATTAAACCAAGTGTCCGTCTGGTGACAACATGATCATATCCATGGTATAAAAGGCATTTGATGATTCTGACGCAATTTCGATGGTCATTCTGTCTGCCTTTTATCCTTCTTATTTTGTGTATAATGTCACCATAAAAGGCATCAAGAGATAGAGATTGTTTTCATTAGATGTGAATTTGTGGGTACTCAAACATCAAAGAGGTACCTAACCGTTATTCAGTCTCAAAATCGAGAAGGCAAGGCAAAATCGTGAGAATTTCCATCGAAGCAGTTGCGAACCCCGGAATGAACAACATTCCGAAGTGAGACCAGGTGCCCGGGGAGAGTCAGCGTCTGCTGATTGCATGCAGAAAAGTCCGATTCTGAAAATAAGTACACAGAAACAGATTCATATGTTAAACTTTCTGATCGACAACATTTTTGTGGTGTTTGGAGGAAAGGTCTTCCAACAAATTTTCGGAATTCCAATGGGGACCAATTGTAAAAATGTGTCCCACTCCTTGCCGACATTTTCCTTTACTCGTTCGAAGCTGAATTCATTTAATCTTTGGTCTCTGAAGGGAAGAGATACTTAGCTTCTGACTTTAACTTCACTTACAGATGCATAGACGATGTGTTGTCCATCAATAATCCAAAATTCGCGGATTACCTCAGCAGTATCTATCCTTTGAAGCTTGAAGTCAAAGAAACTACAGAGACAAATAATTCAGCATCCTATTTGGACATAATGTTGTCCTACGATACTGATGGTCACATGAACACCTCACTCTATGACAAACGTGACGACTTTCAGCATTATAAACTTTCATTTTCTGAGTAGCAACATCCCTTCATATCCTGCTTATGGCGTGTTCATATCTCAATTGATACGCTATGCCAGAGCAAAAAGAAAGGAGGGGATCTCCAACAACACTAGGTTGCAGCACCCACAGCAAAATCCCAAAACACCCATGCAAAAAAAACACAGAACAGATACCCACAGAAAGAGACGCAAAAGGGACAAGGAACACCAACTCACAACATAGAAACATAAAAGACTACACATAAACCAACGAGACCAATGGGCAACCGGTGCCGACTTAGGACGGCCATCTGCCAAGTAAATAGCAGACGGTGTGGTTATCCTGGATTACGTGCGCACAACCCTCTCACTTCTCCAGTTACCTAGAGGTCTCGAAGAACGTACAAATGTGGTGTAAAACAACCTCCTCACTGTAAGATGACGTCACACAAACAAGACCGCGAAACGCAGAGGCCCCAGAGACACAGATGAATATGTAAATGGATATAAAAAGAGGGCATGCGTAATACAGTCCGTGCTCTGCCGGCTGTAGCGAGCTCATGCATGTAATCACCCGAGGAGTCCGACTGACATTCAGAGAGGACAGGTGGTCGGGGCCCTGTCTTCTCTAAAGAGGTTTGGACAGGGCCCGTCATGGAGTCCCGTCGTCACAGTCAGTCAGAGTGCAAGTCTTAAGAATGCGCTCGTACAAGACTGTATATTGGTCAAGTACGAAGCCTAGTGTCCGTCTGGTGACATTAGGATCATATCCACGGTATAAAAGGCGTTTGATGACTCTGACGCATTTTCGATACATATGCTGTCTACCTTTGATCCTTCTTATTTTGTTAATTATGTCACCATAAAATGCAGGTTGTGAAATACCTAAAGTAATATACTCCGTTGCTTTTATGGGTCCGAATTACAAGAGAAGTTGATCATAATTTTTGTAAAATTTCCAGAAAGTCTTTACTAGTTTGTGAAAGCGAAAACCTTGACCTAAAAGTTTCTTTGTAATTTGTAGATTTCTATTATGAAAATCCAAAACATCAGTACATGCTCTAGCATACCGGATGAGCTGTGAAATATATATACCGTATGACGGTAATCTAGGGACATCGCCGTCAAGCCAGGGGAAATTTACTATGTTGAATCCAAAATCATCTCGTTTGTCATATACACTTGTATGAATTTCTCCATTGACAATTTTGATATTTAGGTCCAAAAATGGTGTTTCAGTGTCTGTAAAGTTTGCCTTGTTTAGAATCAATTCTTGTGGATAAATAACATCTTTATACTTTTCAAAAACAGGATTATCGATAGTAAGAATATCATCCAGGTACCTAGAAGTACTAATGAAGCATTTCACATCATCATGTTTTCTTTGCTTTTGAAGATTTTGAATAAATTCCTTTTCATATGTGTATAAAAATAAATCTGCAACAAGAGGCGCACAATTTGTACCCATAGGAATCCCTACAACCTGCTTGTAGAGATTCTCACCAAATCTTACATAAATGTTGTCCAAGAGGAAGGACAAGGCACTACACAGGTCGCTACATGTCCATGATTTGTATGATTTGTATTCTGTAGCGGAAAAGAAACCCTTTGATTCAGATGTACAAATATAAATTTTCCCTTCTCGATTATAGCACCATTTAATGAGTTTGGACAATTGATCATTGATCTTGTCGTGAGGAAGCGTGGTGTACATATTTGAAAAATCGTATGAAGCAATCGTATTGGCTTGAAAATTTCTAGATTTTATCTTGTCAATCACATCCCCGGAATTTTTTATAGACCAAAATAAATTTATATCATTCCTGTTAAGAACAGTTTCACAATATTTTGCAACGTGTTCCTTTACCGCCGTGAGGGCTGACGTCAGATGTCTAGACAAACTTGTAGTTGAGCAGTTGCTAGAATTAGCAATATATCTAAATTTGTAAGGAGATTTGTGCAGTTTTGCTATGCAGTATATTGTAGGAAGATCCAATTTAGAAATAGGGATGTTGAATGAAGAAATTTCACTGCTATGTTTGCTCAAAATGTTAGGGACACTTTCATTACTTTTGATATAAGTATTTGTAGACGAAAGTTCCGAAACTAAAGTTGATATATAGTAAAGTTTTCATATGATTATGGTGTTGTTGGCTGCTTTATCTGCAGGAGCGAAGACAAATTTTTCATGTAAATTACGTAATTTGGATTTAAAATATCTTTCAGATCTAGAACTTGGATTTTCAAAAAGATGAGGATTTTTGTGGAAGTTGTCTATTCGAATGTCAGTAATGTCCAAAATGAGGTTTTTCCAGTCATTCAGAGAATGCGATTCGACTCCTTCCGATTTACACCATCGTTTGGTATAGTTATCTAAGGCTTCCTTTAGTACTTCGCGACATTTAATAAAATCTATCTTGGACGGGATTCTATACTTAGGTCCTTTTTTGAGAAGACCACGGAGCTGCCTGTCTTGGATAATTGAAAAGTCACCTGTTATGATATGACCAGCTGGTTTATATAGATATTCAGATGTTGCACATTTTCAAGAAGCAGGACATGATTCAAGTATTTTAGGATCTGATGTAACTTTGTTGTAGTTAAAAACGAAATTTCGAATAGGTGTCTTATATTTGTAACAAATAAGAGGAGGTTCTAAATTTTCAAAATATTGAGGAATAGCACTTTGTACACGATGATCCCGAAAAATATTAGAGATGTTAAGAAGATCGAATCCTTTGTTAATAAATGGAATTTTTAAGAATCGTTTTTTAGGTGGGATGTTTTTAACAACTGGATAAAGTTTATTCTGTGCGAATGCAACAATGATATTAAGTCTGAATCAATCCGTATTTCTTAAGAATGCAACCAGTGCTTCATCCAAGATAGATTTCAATTGAACTGCTGGAACTGATGAGAGAGCATGAAGCAGTTCATGTCTGCCGCCGTTGCGAGCAATGATCAGAAGATCGTTGAGGGTACGGTGTAATCTAGATCTTATTCTGAGTTTTCGGTTTCGTCGTCTTCCGTGAGACCTATGCTTCCGCTTAGTGTTTGGGCGGATTGAAAATACATTAATATTAGTTGATGTCGAGGAAATGTTCCCTTGTCCGTAAATTTGATCGTTTAGACCAAGGGGGTACGCAGTTTGGAGTTTTGTGATCCAGGCAAGTTCAGCTTGTAGTCGGCGTTTTTTAATTTCCGTTTTACTAAGATTTTTAAGTTTAGAAAAAGACTGAACCGGTGTAATAGTTATATCCGAAATGGAATGATTGTATTTAACGAAGTGATTATAAAGGAAATTTCTTTGTTTTTTGTGATGTGAGTTTCTTATCTGATACGAATGACTTCTAAAACGAGATTTTAAGGCCTGACCTGTTTCTCCAACATATTGGGCGCCATATCCCCTAGCGTTTCATGTTATAACATAAATGACATCTTGGTACGATCAATCGATGTCGTTTTCAATCTCAATTTTAAAAGTCTGCCCGTTAACACTTGATTTAATTGTGGAATTGCAATTGATGAGCGGACACATACCGCATCTTTTCCCTTTGCACGTAGAAACTGCTGAGAACCCTCTATGTTTGTTGTTAAATGTAGAGCCTGCAGATGGAGAAGTAGGTGTAATACGTCTACGGGATTTCAATTTAAGAGGTGAAAGAAGTACTCTGGGTGAGGAAAAAAGTTTATTACTGTTAAAAGTCGATGATGGGAAAGTTACTGTAGTGATAGAGGGTAATCTCAAAGGAGTAAGTTTAATACGAGGCGACCTTAAAAATGCCATAGTGAGATGATCAAAGAAGGGTGTGTAGAGATCCCGCATGGAAGACGCTACAACAAAGTCAAGTTAGAGAACGAAATGGAATTAAAACACAGCAAGTACCAAATATAAGGATTTTGTTCTGAGAGCTAGGCGTCTTTCAGATAAGCTTTTCATTCAGGGATATGTATGTGACCGACTAACATCGTCACTGAGGAAGTTCTACGGTCGATATGGGGAACTCGTCATACACTATGATGTCTCACTCTCCAGAATGGTGGATGATATTCTGTTATAGACCATTTGAACCATCCAACAAAAGATTGTACTCTATGTCTTCCGAAATGGATAGGGCTTTGATATTTCACATATGTATGCCTTGTGATAAAACCTTACTATACATGTCATAATTTTTGACCTAGTGATCTTGACCTAGATATTTGACCTACTTTAAAAAAACTAAGATTGGCTATATCTTTTTATTGGTAAGTGATAGGGCTTTGATATTTCACATGTGTATTTCTTTTGACATAACCTTACTACACATGCCATAAATTTTGACCTAGTGACCTTGATCTAGATATTAGACCTACTTTAAAAAAAACTAAGATTGGCTATATCTTTTGATTGATAAGTGATAGTGATTTTATATTTCACATGTGTATTCCTTGTCATGTCAGTTCATTTGACAAGACTTTCCCATACATGTACAAATATGAAAACAAGTTACCTTGACCTACTTATTTGATCAACGTTTTATAAATAGGCCATTTCGCAGGCGACACAAGCATTTCTTGGATTGCTAATTTTTTTTTTTTTTTTGCTTAAAGTGGTTCCTGTTTTATCCTGATTTTGTATACCTTCGGTTTATGATTTTCTGAATTATCGATATTGTGCTGTATATAGGGATATGGTCATTATCCATATTTGTCATGCAACACCCGTCGCAACAGCCATGTCTAACCCTCTTTAGGGGAGATTGGTAGGTACTTTCTGGCCATGGTCCATTTTGCAGGAAAGTAGCCGAATTGAAATGTTCATAACAATTTGTTTCATCTAAAGATATTCTGAAATAAATCAATCCATTCTTCTGAAAAGAAGGTAACTTTCTCTTCATTCTTCAAATGCGAAAAAAATGAGTGATTATATTTTCTCTCTTAAGGTTTGAAACAAAACATGAATTTCCGAGCCTTGGCGAGGGGATATAAAACACACAACGAGTTTCATAATACATCGTATGAAAATTCATTTGAGATTCTTTCTATCACATGATATTGCCTCAAATGTGCATTTCTAACGTGAAATCAACGTTTCTGAGGCCTAGAGCGAACCACGCCATGAACTAGAGGTAGATTCTCTATCGTATAGATTTCTGTTCGTATTTCAATGCAATAATCAATTCAACAACAGCAATTTTAATCATTGATATTGAATCTGCTTCTAAATGGATTGGTGCGGTAACCTGCTATTTCGGCCCTATTTTCAAATTTGATTATATATCCAGAATATTGTAGCTTATAAAAGGTCAAATGTATGGTGAATCCAAATCAGGAAAGCCTGTTTTGATTTCGCAGTCCTATACTGAATAATGCGTCTCCCAAAACTTCTAAAAACACTGAAATCATTGCAAATATCAATAAATGAGCGAAATTGCAATAGAAATTTATAAAATCAAGTAGTGCTCCAGACCTTGCCCGTGATTTTTTTTTGTATTAATCGATGGATTTCTGGTCAGCCTTTTAATTTGCATAATAAATTCCGTGGGCGAGGCCTGGATAATAGATGAATTTTGAAGATTTGTGTGTAAAAAAACGACGATTTTCCTTTGTTTTGCGTCATTCAAGGCAAATGAAGTCAGAACATGACGTCATACATCACGCACGAGACGTTACGAGGGCTCAAAATTATGACGTCGTAGTACTCAAACATTCAACATTGCAAAAAGTTATAATTCATAATTCGCTTATCAAAAGCATTTTTCGTCGAAATTATAGGGCCGATATGAGGGGTAAGCGCACCTAGTCCTTTATCAAATGACCGATCTTTGAAAGGTCACACTTGTCAAAGTTTATGTGATTAGGCTCAAACCTTGACCAATCGCATTCAAACAGAGCGATATGCAATTCGATTATGAAATGGCTTTTTGAAACTGCCTGTGATACGTCTAGAAATACAAAAGATTCTAAACTGACAAAAAGCACCATGCAATAGCATACTTTCATCACCGGACATGCACATACTCAAGGTGGTGACTTTTAATAGAAATGAGGTAGAACAAAGATGGATAGGTTCATATGAAGAGGAACATCTCCTCGAACTATTCAGACCAAAAAATTAAAATTTGCCCGTCTCGTTTTTTTGGCTATTTTAACATTTTTGTCATTTTAGAGAATACCACATCATAATTTTACATATACCTCTGAAATGTATGAAATTTCAAAAATTCATACATATCCTTATTTTTCAAGATTCTTATAGCTTGTTGATGAATTAAAGGCTATTTTTAGGAAATTCTGATAAAATAATCAGTTCTAAGGAGAGTATTTTCTTATAAAAATTATGTTGCTGGTTGTCATGGCAACAACACGTTATTTTTATTTATAGCTAGAAGGTCGCCAGCTACACAATTTTTTTTTCTACATATACATCTATGGTATTGCTTTATCCTAAAGCGTCAAATCAATACGTACCCGAATTATTTTTTGGGCAAAATGACATAAATAAAACAATAATGTATGCAGAAAATCAATACTTTGACCCCAAAACATAGAGTTTAACTTGAAGTTCGAATTTCTAATTATCTCACTTTTAAAGAGTATAATGGATGGTAAATATTCTGATGTTTGAATCTTTGGTAGCAGAACTCATGCGAAATGACAAATTTTTCCCTATTTTCGGCGATTTTTCATTGAAAAATATGCATTTTTCCCAAAATTATCCATTCAGCAATGAAAGACTCAAGGAGTATTATTTTTTTCTAAAATAATGTAACAATCTGAGCTTATACCATGTATCGTTTATGCGGTTTCAAATATTATGTGATATGAAAATAAAATTATCTCTGTGTAGTCGCAACCTTAACCTTGATATAAATATACATGTATATGATGACTATGGTCAACACTGCATCTCAGATATGTTTATAAAAGGAAAATAGAGCCAAAAGATTTCGTGTCAAATAAAGAGACTTTAAAATCATCATCGGGCAGACAAAATCATGCCAAAAGAAATATAGCCAAACAACTGAAACCTTCTGCAAGGATGCAAAGGTGAAAAAAACCCGAAGAATACATATCACATTCATTTCGTTTACCTTTGATGGAAATATTGTAGGAAAATTAAATCTAAATAAAATTCTAAATATGACTAAAAAATGTTACATAAAATGTCACATTCCTTCGCAAAAGTTTTCATTTATATTCTGAATTTGCGTCGAATTCTTTAGATATTAAAATATTCTTTGTATTCATGATAAAAATTCTAGGATTTTTTATAATAGAATCTGACAAAAAGATGACTATTCTTTTATACTCTTGCACAAAAAATGAATACAAAATATCTTTTTCATAAAAAAGAATCATGCTGAATCAAATAAAGGCTTTATCATTAAAGCTGACAGATTAGATTTCGATTCTCAATGAATGAGAATAAGGATATGGGCTTTATAGGGGATGCGATCATCAGAAGGTCATATATTGGACACTATATGCAGAACAGTACCACACATTTATCCAACCTTTGCCATTATCAAGAGTTGTTACAGTATATCAATGAACTGTGAAGATTGGTAAAAAAGGGACCTTGTTCAATCTATTTCTTGGTACAAATTTGCCTACTGTGTATTCCCAATATTATAGGATAGTACGTGCTTAAAGAACTTTAATCAAATTTAGTACATATTACGAAATAAAGAATTTAAATCAGAGAATGAAAGTCAAACACAGAAGCCGAGGCAAGATTCCAAAAACCACAATCGAAAGGCTTATGAATTTTCGAAAAAAAGATACAAAACAGAACTTTCTTACGCGAAAAGAAAAATTGGACAAACGAACGGAGATAATTACACAGCTCCATAGAAACATGAAGAACAACTTATTTGATGAACCATCTCCAGTACAAGTGCGGAAGGTATTGTAGAATATATTGTAGATGTGGCGATGTTAATACACGTCGTACTAATTAATTTCATAAAATTACACGAATCATGTTTCATATCTAGAGCAAATACTAGTATAGTATCCAAGTAGGTAGGACGAAAAAAAAAAAGCCCAAACCCATACCAATATTTATCTTAGTGTTTCATAAAGATTCGCTCATTGACCACGGGAACTACCAAAAATAATTGCAAGAAGCGTCACCCTGAACAAATTTGATAAAGAAGTAAAATGTACACTTCAATTGATAGATCCTAAAGCCTGTCGAACATGATAATTTTTTTGTGAAATCTGCCATTACAGAGTAGAAACACATCAGAATCATTTTATTTATTTTAAACTAATAAAAAACTTCAGGCTAACCGGTATAGAGTTTTAAAAACTATATTGTCTTTTACATTTGGAAAAAAAAACAAAAAGAAGAAAGATGTTAGGTTCAAGTGGGAGTAAACATCCCTTGCTTGCTCACAACGCCCTGTATTTTCAAAAAAATCTGAAAGAGATATTGACCCATTGGGTGCCTTTATTTGAAAGAGTCGAATTCCTGTTTGAAATTGCCAGAAGAGTAATTGGAACATGGCTGATGTCTCGTCAATTGCAGGTCATAAGTTCGTATGTTTGTTAAACTAAAGGCAGATCGAAATATTGACCATTCTTTTGGGGTCCCTGTAAAGTGCGAAACGAAACAAAAACGAAACGAAACGAAACAAATCGAAACGAAACGAAACAGATCGAAACGAAACGAAACAAATCGAAACGAAACGAGAACAAAACGAAACGAAACAGATCGAAACGAAACGAAACAAAACATAAATCTTAAAGAACTTGAGAAAAATTGATTTAAGTAAAGAGAACTAGCACGGATTTCAATATCTGCATATATTATTACCTTCAACCATTAGTTCTTGTGGCTGGAGGGTTATAGGGTCAAAGTTGACGATTAAAACATAATATATACGGTATATAGCACAATTGCATTTTAAAGGATTAAAGGAGAGTGAACGGTGTGAATAACCTCCTAGGCGGAAAAAATATTATTTAGCAGGGAGGTGTCTAGTACAGAGGAGACGGAACCGTTCCTCTATGTGTATTTGAAAACTTTACCAGAAAAATGAGAACAAATACTGCATGGGGGGAGGGGTTACATTTCCTTTGAAAAAGGATAAGATTATTTTTTGCGGAATTGTGCCCCCCTCCCCCCCCCCCCCCCCCCCCAGTTTTATGATCTCATCACGGTGTCATAGCATGGTTTTCTATTCCCTCCCCTTTATTCCTCTTAGATACATGAATGGCATTTGACATTTACTTTTTTTAATTGTCAACACTCTCATATCGGGAGTTCGCTTCTTTTCATATGGTGGAAGTTTTTGTTTTTGTTTGCTTTGGTTCCTGTTTTATCCTGATTTTGTATGCCTTCGGTTTCTGATTTTCTGAATTATCGATTTTGTACTGTAAACAGGGATATGGTCATTATCCATATTTGTCATTTGACTCTCTTAGGAAACCCTTTCAGTACTAGTTACAAATGTAGAACTCTTTGATTAAGGCAATATTACATGCTGATTTTGTCTTTAAATATTCGTTCTCGGCAATTTTTCCTTCTTTTCTCATATTCTTTAAGGTTTATGTTTTGTTTCGTTTCGTTTCGATCTGCTTCGTTTCGTTTCGATTTGTTTCGTTTCGTTTCGTATCGCACTTTACAGGTACCCATTCTTTTGAAAAAATTAAATACATATCCCGTAAAGTGTGAATTTGTATTATATTAATATTAAATTTTCCATGTTGAAAAACACGTTAGAAAACTGCCTCTTATTAGGGTCCCATATTGAGGTCAGAATTCTATGAATTCCAAAGTTCATTAGTTCAAATGTAAACGTCTTCAAATTGAATAGCATCATTAAAGAACAGAAAAATTGGCAACGTGGACAAAACACGACGGGGTTAAAACAAAATATTTTATAGCTTCCTTATACATGGATTTTGTTTTCTTACCGTTTGAGTCACGGATAGAAATACCTTGAAATACTCTTCTTAGATATGTAGTTCTCTATCACTCAACTAGTGCCTTTAATTAAACTTTGGAATCATATCCTAGATTTAGATAAAAAAAGATAGAATGATTTCTTTCTTTCAGCGGATATTCAGACTGACTTTGATCCTACGAGTTTTGCTTATGGAAGATATAGTGTTTCGAAACTTGAAATGATACAACGTGTAACTTGTTATCGAAGTAAAAGGAATTTTAACACTAGACAAATGGAATAATTATTCTAGGAAAGAGCCTTACATTTGTTTTTTTTTAGTCAGTAATATCGTACATTCGTGTTACATATTAGATAAGTGAGTGAATGTCAAACACACATTAAAAACCAGAATCAAATAATCATGATCAATAGAGATACTGATCAATAGAGATACTGATCAATAGAGATAGAGATACAAATTCTTGAAAAACACATGAAACAAATCATTGAAAGGGAGAAGATCTCCAGCAGAAAATAGCATACCGTTTTCTCCCACTTGAGACTGAGAACTCTCAAATTTTCCTGGGATGAGATAAATCCGATCTCACCCTCTGACGTCATCCGTCTCATCACGTCATCGCTACCAAGCGACGTTATGGAAGTAAGGCAACAAACAGATGATTATAACATACACTATCAGTTGTTTAGGTGGGAGGAGGGATGGCTAATTCTAACTACTTGGTGAGTGTCACTGCTGGTGGACCAAGAGTCCCCGAGGGCACATGTAGCCAAGTTCGATCAACTTCGGTTGATCGTCTGTCTCTTCAACGCATTTGAAATTTTCTGTTACAAAATTTCTTGAAATTTCTAAAACGTGGGTCCTGTAGCATCATATCCCACCCATTCTGCTACGTCTTTTGGTACATTTTTGGACATAATTTTCATACTTTTTGGCCATATTACATTGTTTAGACTAAGGATCACTGACGAGGGTTTAGTACCCGAAACGTGCATGTCTGGTCCATGCTGAAAATTTATCAGGTTTTTAATGATGCTATTGAATTTAAAGACGTTTAACATTTGAACTACTTGGTGAGTGTAACTGCTGGTTGACCAAGAGTCCCCGAGGGCACATGTAGCCAAGTTCGATCAACTTCGGTTGATCGTCTGTCTCTTCAACGCATTTGAAATTTTCTGTTACAAAATTTCTTGAAATTTCTAAAACGTGGGTCCTGTAGCATCATATCCCACCCATTCTGCTACGTCTTTTGGTACATTTTTGGACATAATTTTCATACTTTTTGGCCATATCACATTGTTTAGACTAAGGATCAATGACGAGGGTTTAGTACCCGAAACGTGCATGTCTGGTCCATGCTGAAAATTTATCAGGTTTTTAATGATGCTATTGAATTTAAAGACGTTTAACATCTTAACCCTGGTGTAAAAATTTTGCTTGTCCATGACTCGGCAAGCCTCGTCATAGAATTGCAAAATTTGTACACTCGGATTGAGAAATCGCCATCCTTCCCTCATGGTGGTGTAAGATTAATATATTATTCTCACGAAAAAAAAAAAAGAAAAAAAAAAAGAAAGAAAAAGCTACCAAACAGACGGAGACAATAATACAGCGCCAATATATTTCTTCAATAATCACATATCACAGTATTCTTGTTGCAATGCGCATATGGTGCACTGACATTTTTGATAGAACAATATTTCAATATTGACAGCTCCTTATCTTTTTAAAGGGCTTGAACGAAGATGGAAGAGCATCTCAAGCATTAAGTATCATCATCTCAATCTATAAATAGCATGGGAAATAATCTGATGATGATACTAGGAATACGAAATAGTTTGTTGAAAATGATAAAAATGCTCATTGACGGCGTTCATCATTGTGTATCGACTAAAGGGACAAGTGTTTAGGGTAATAAACCCACGTAAAATATTCTTGTGTAAGATCGTTATTCCATTCATTTTTATTAGGAAACTCTCTCACGATTCCTCAGAAAAACCGTAAATTTTTCTCGCACTCAATTAAAGGCACTGAGATCGATAGGAGTCTTTTCAATTCAAGCCACAAAACCCTATGATGTATTATCCACGAGTACTGATAGAGTTCTACTACATCAAAAGATTATCGGCTAGAAAATTTGCATTTCATTATTTGAAGTAGATAGATAAATTAATTTGTTAATTATATCCTAAATGAATTGAATACATGCCCCACACAATTGTCATCTCGTTGTATAATTGAACGAGAACTCAAGTTGGGAAGGTTTAATAGAAATAAAATCATCTCATACTCGCTGTTAGTTTGTCTGCATTGACGAGGGAAAATGGAATATTATACGGAGTAAATGATTAAGCTTTAGAAGGTAGAGTGTGCCATCAAAGTTGAGATGTCAGACTATTTATTAATTATTTGTAAAATGTCTTTTTCTCGATATACAATTAGTAATTGAATGAGTTAAGATAGATGTGAATATACGAGAAAAAGATCCACGATCTAGAATAATTCATACAAAAAGTACTAAGTTCACGTTCTACTCGCCTGAAGTGCGACGAGTTTAACATTTTCATGCACTGTCTGCTACTGACGTTGCAGATGGCCGTCCTATGTCGGCACCGATTGCCAAGTCTCGTTGGTTTATGTGAAGTCATTTGTGTTTGGTGTTTCTCTGTGATTTGGCGTTCCTTGTACCATTTGCGTCTCTTTCTGTGCGTATCTTCTTTGTGTTTTTACAGTGGGTGTTTTGGGGTTTTGGTGCAACTAAGTGTTGTTGGTGATTCCCTTCTTTCTTCTATAAATAATTAACACGCTGTTCATGAGAACGTATGGTGCATTTTAAATGTTCTTCCATCTTGCAGAAATGGAAATTCAATGGAGTTTAACGCTTTCAATCCCGGATAATTGCATCATTTGCTACTACATTTCAGGTTAGGGTTGCGACTACAGGGAGATAACTCTATTTTTATATTACGTAATATTTGAAACCGACATGGACAATAAATGGTATAATCTCAATTTGTTGCATTATTTCAGAAAAAAATAATACTCCTTTAAATGTTCATTGCTGAATGGGTATTTTTCGGAAAAATGCATATTTTTCAATAAAAGATCGCCGAACATAAGATAAAATTGTCATTTTCGCATTAGTTCTGCTTCCAAAGATTGAAACATCAGATATATTATATACATATATATGACAAATATGGATAATGACCATATCCCTGTATACAGTACAAAGTCGATAATTCAGAAAACCAGGAACCGAAGGCAAACAAAATCAGGATAAAACAGGAACCAAAACAAAAACCTCCACCATATGAAAAGAAGCGAACTCCCAATATGGGAGTGAGACCAGGTGCCCAGGAAGAGTAAGCATCTCCTGCTTGCATGCAACACCCACCGCTTCAATTCGATAGAACTGTATTATATACTATTCATTATACTCTTTAAAAATGAGAGAATTAGAAATTCGACTTGGAGTAAATCTCTATGTTTTAGGGTCAAAATGTTGATTTTTTGCACAAATTATTGTGCTATTTATAGAAACAGTCATTTTGCTCATAAACGAATTCGGGTACATATTGGTTTGACTGCTTTATGATAAAGCAATGCCATAGCTCTATACATAGAAATTTTGTGTACCTAGCGACCTTCTAGCTATTAATAAAAATAATGAGTTGTTGCCATGGCAACCAGCAAAATCAAATTCATAAGAAAATACACTCCGTAGAACTGTTTACTTTATAAGATTTTTTCAATATTAGCTTTAATTCATACACAAGCTATTAGAATCCAGAAAAATAAAGGTATATATGACTTTTTGAAATTTCATGCATTGCAGAGGTATGTTAAGTTATATGATGTGGTATTCTCTAACGTGTCGAAAATGTTAAAATAAGCCAAAATGGACGTTTATAGCCAAAAAACGAGACGGGCAAATTTAGATTTTTTGGTCTGAATAGTTCGAGGAGATGTTCCTCTTCATGTGGACATATCCATCTTTCTTCTACCTCATTTCTATTAAAAGTCGCCACCCTGACCTTAATGTCGTTCTTAGTAAGCTATAGCTGGCGTTCCTGGTGATCAGAAAACAATTTTATGTATTTCGTCTTCCCTTTTTATATGTTTCCGTCAGCTGAAATGATATTTTGATTTGCAGGTAGATCGCGGAAAAATTGTCTCATATCCATTTGAAAAATTGTCCATTTCAACTTCGTCATCATCCGGTCAGATCATCAGCTAGTTCTTTTGCAGAACTTTGAGGTCAAGTTTCTACAGACCTTTGCTCTTCATAATTTCTCAATTCTTTGGATTTCTTATAATTTGTCCTCGAGCATCACTGATGAGACATGACTTGTTGAAATGCGCATTTGGTACATTGAAATTTAACAATAGAATATGTATTTCAATATTGACAATCTGAAGTTTGTTTTCAGATATATCATTTGAAAGAACTTTTGTTGCGTTGCCTCGATCGACGGAAACAATAAACAAACTGTGGCTTATATCAAAAGCAATGGCGATCAATTTTCGGCATATTAGACATATGAGCGTAATCATACAGTCATGTATTTTCATGCAGAATCAGCATGTACTCTGTTTCATTTTTTTCACTTATCTTCATGAGGGATATATATTGTCATAAACGAATAAAACATTTTTTTTAAGGAAAAATGGAAATATACTATTTTTCATAAAGAGATCGTGAAATAACGTTTTCAGTATGTTTTTAAAGATATGTAAATTCTTTGAAATATTTGAAACACTTTTTATACTATATGTCATATTTTCAATACATTTATTTAAGTCAAAAACGTCTTAAACGTCAATTCTGACGAACATGTCAACCTTCAACACATTTTTTTGTGTTAAGTTATGAATGAAAAAAAAACTTTAAGTAGCATCTTTGATAATTGCGACAGAAAATACAAGATACAAAGATAAAAACGAAAATTAATGTTTAAAGAAAAGCAAGAACATAAATGAAATAATAAATGAAAAACAAATAGGCAACAAAGACATTCTTAGATTCATTTGAAATACTTTAAAACATTTAAAATAATCTTCTGCTGTTCAAATTAATTAATATCCATATATATCTAGACTATTGTGCATTTTATTTTGGTAGATACGGATAGGATAGAGAGAAAAATATCGATAAGATAAGAGGAATTTGGAAAAATATGCTGTTCGTCAACAATACATCTTAATGATGGCAAGGAAAAGTCCGTCTAATGTGTAATATCTATATTCAAATGCTTTGAACAACATTAAGAAAGACGAGTTAGCAAAGCAAATATGCACCACAATACAAAATTGACATCAACAAACTTACCTAAGTAAATATGAATTGAGAAGTCCATTAATTTCATTGCTGATAGTAAATTAATATACACATGTTTTTAAACACAGCTGTGAGTGAGAAGTTTGTCAAAAGATGTGACTCGGTGCATGTCTGTTTTTCACACTATAAATCTTTAAAAGGTGTCTCCAGACTTATTAATTTACTTGAAATTATAATCTGAGATCCCTAAAATACCACAGATGACCCCTGGAGTCATTTTGGTTATGAATTTAATTTAAACAGCATATCGTTATGATTGTCTCAACGCCGGGTCATGTCAAAACTGCCGCTCCATGCTTTTAACGTATGCAGAGTTATGCTGGAATCGGTCATGTCTTCCGCGTACTTTACCTTCTATCGAAATTTACGAGGACAAGCGTGTTTGAAGAAAAGTAAACAGTAATTGTGGTGTCAAACAGATAAAACTTGCATGACAACATTGTTCATGGACGTCAGAAACTGTAGACGTGTCAAACAACTCTAATTATCTAAAGACCCATCCCAGAATCAGGATGTCTTTGAGAGTGAGTAAGTCTGACGTTTGAAAGATGGACATTAATATTAATTGCTGAAGGAGTCACTAAAATACCTGGAGCAATTGTTTGTGGAGTTCATGCGTGTATATATTGTCGGAGATCTTTTACCACAGTCTCATTTAGCGTTTGAGAATTTCCACTTGTCCATTATTTCCTCTAGTCGTTATCCTCTTGTTGCCTATCAAACTTTTTTTCTTATTTCAAGATGCTCTGTTGTATATCATTATAAGACGAAGAAGGTATTTTTGATCAGATCATCTGATTTTTCGACTCTTTATAAAACGATTCCACATTCTAAACTGAAAGAAAGAATTTCTCACAGCAAGCATTTAAAATGCTTTCATCAGTGAAAATAGTAATAGCAACATTGCTTTTCATTCTATAATTTATAACAAAACACACAAAAAATGTTAATCAAAACTTTCTGATCCATAACAAATTTGTAGAATTTGGACGAATGCTCTTTCAGGAAATTGTTGGAATTTCAATGGGAACCAACTGTGTTCCACTTCCACTTGCTGATTTTTTTCTATGCTCATATGAAGCAAAGTTTGTTCCGTCCTTTCTCATTCCTATATGTTTCATGTCTGAGCGATCATTTGTTTAGGAAAACTTTTTTTTCACATTTGAATATAATTGATATGCATTGATATTTCCAATAAGATATTTTGAGCAGTATTTCGGTTTCGTCCAACTCATCAATATTTTTCATGAATACATTCCAAATGAAAGGAGGGGATCGCCAACAAGACTCGACATCAGCACCTACTGCAAAACATCAGGGCACCCTATGTGAAAATACGGGAAAGACATTCATAGCAATAGACGCAAAGGGACTAGAGACACCAAATACGACGTCAAAACACCAACCAATGGACAATCGGTGTCGACTAAGGACGGCCATCTGTCACGTTAGTAGCAAATGGTGTGGTTATTCGGATTACGCGCGCGCAACCCTCCCAATTTCCAAGAGGTCTCGAAAATCGCACAATTGTTGTGTATAATAACCCCCTCATTGTAAGATGAATTTACAAACAAAATAGCAAAACGGAGGGTACCTAGTAATACACAGAGGAATTTGTGAATGAGATTTTAAAAAAAGAAAAGGCATGCAAAAACATTTCGTCCTCTGCCGGCTGGAACGAGCCATTGCATGTAATAAACCGACAGACATTCAAACTGAACAGGTGGTCAAGGCCCTGTCTTCTATAAAGAGGTTTGGACAGGGTCCGTCATGGAATCCTGTTGTCACAGTCAGTCTAGGTGCAAATCTTATGGTGAACTTGTACAAGGCTGTAGATTAGTCAAGTATCATGCCAAGTGTCTGTTTAGTGAAAGAAGAATCATATCCACGATGTAGAAGGCATTTGATTATTTTGACGCATTTTGGATGGACATTCTGTCCACCCTTGATCCATCTAATTTATTTATAATGTCACAATAAAAGGCAGGTTGTGAAATTCCCAAAGTAATATACTCTGTTGCATGTATAGGTCCGAATTTCATAAGAATCTGAGAGTAGTTTGTATAGAATTTCCAGGGAATTATTTTATCGTGAAAATCCTGAACATTAGTACACGCTCTAGCGTACTGGATGAGTTACGATATGTAAATACCGTACATGTATGCCGCTAGCCTGGGAACATCCCCGTCAAGCCAGGGAAAATTTACTATCTATAAATCTGTCCATTAACTTTTTTGATATTTACGTCTAAAATGATATCATTCCTATGCATATTTAATCAACCATGGCAAAAAAGACAGAAAGGTCTTTTCACGTGTTATTTTCGAAGAAAATGCATCTAAAGTAAACTTTAATGAATAATTCCAAATTATTCTACCACAAGTTGTCTTATGGTCTATACTTCCAGATAAATATAGATCGAAATTTAATATTTCGACGACATGTCTGAATTATTTGTGTTAAAGTTTACACCAATCTCTGTATGAAAAATCAAGCATACATCACACTGGCCTTCATTAATGTCACCAGAATTATTTAACTAGTCATTAATGTGTCTACCCACACATGTTCTATGATGTCAACATTCAATCAATTTCAGTTTTCCTAAGAAGGATGGTGTTGAATGGCGAATTACTTTTAAAAATAATGGTATGAAAAAAATTAGGGACTTTTCGAAAGAAACATATTTTCTATAATAAGGGCTAAAAGTTAGATATATTAAGAAAGGTGTGAATCTCTCTCTCTCTCTCTCTCTCTCTCTCTCTCTCTCTCTCTCTCTCTCTCTCTTCCAGTTTGTGAATTCATTTCTGCACAGATGGTGGATTTTGTGTTATGTTAAGTCTGGTTTATATTCGCTTGTTCGCAAGTTTTACTTGCTCTTTGATTTATGATTTTCGAAATTACGATTTTGGTTATGAAAGATATGTTTATTTAAATTTTCTCTAGAACAAACATGACTATTTCAACTTCAACATCATAACATTCCCATTTGTAGAAAGAAATATGTATACCATTTTTACCTGGTCATGCTCTTAACGTATGCACAGTTATGCTGGAATCGGTCATGTCTTCCGCGTACTTTACCTTCTATCGAAATTTACGAGGACAAGCGTGTTTGAAGAAAAGTAAACAGTAATTGTGGTGTCAAACAGATAAAACTTGCATGACAACATTGTTCATGGACGTCAGAAACTGTAGAAGTGTCAAACAACTCTAATTATCTAAAGACCCATCCCAGAATCAGGATGTCTTTGAGAGTAAATAAATCTGACGTTTGAAAGATGGACATTAACATTAATTGCTGAAGGAGTCACTAAAATACCTGGAGCAATTGTTTGTGGAGGTCATGCGTGTATATATTGTCGGAGATCTTTTACCACAGTCTCATTTAGCGTTTGAGAATTTCCACTTGTCCATTATTTCCTCTAGTCGTTATCCTCTTGTTGCCTATCAAACTTTTTCTCTTATATCAAGATGCTCTGTTGTATATCATCATAAGACGAAGAAGGTATTTTTGATCAGATCATCTGATTTTTCGACTCTTTATAAAACGATTCCACATTCTAAACTAAAAGAAAGAATTTCTCACAGCAAGCATTTAAAATGCTTTCATCAGTGAAAATGGTAATAGCAACATTGCTTTTCATTCTATAATTTATAACAAAACACACAAAAAAATGTTAATCAAAACTTTCTGATCCATAACAAATTTGTAGAATTTGGACGAATGCTCTTTCAGGAAATTGTTGGAATTTCAATGGAAACCAACTGTGTTCCACTTCCACTAGCTTTTTTTTATATTTTTTTTCTATGCTCATATGAAGCAAAGTTTGTTCCGTCCTTTCTCATTCCTACATGTTTCATGTCTGAGCGATCATTTGTTTAAGAAAACTTTTTTTTCACATTTGAATATAATTGATATGCATTGATATTTCCAATAAGATATTTTGAGCAGTATTTCGGTTTCACAAACAATATCGTCCAACTCATCAATATTATACATGAATACATTCCAAATGAAAGGAGGGGATCGCCAACAAGACTCGACATCAGCACCTACTGCAAAACATCAGGGCACCGTATGTGAAAATACGGGAAAGACATTCATAGCAATAGACGCAAAGGGACTAGGGACACCAAATACGACGTCAAAACACTAACCAATGGACAATCGGTGCCGACTAAGGACGGCCATCTGTCACGTTAGTAGCAAATGGTGTGGTTATTCGGATTACGCGCGCGCAACCCTCCCATTTTCCAAGAGGTCTCGAAAATCGCACAATTGTTGTGTATAATAACCCCCTCATTGTAAGATGAATTTACAAACAAAATAGCAAAACGGAGGGTACCTAGTAATACACAGAGGAATTTGTGAATGAGATTTAAAAAAAAGAAAAGGCATGCAAAAACCTTCCGTCCTCTGCCGGCTGGAACGAGCTAATGCATGTAATAAACCGACAGACATTCAAACTGAACAGGTGGTCGAGGCCCTGTCTTCTATAAAGAGGTTTGGACAGGGTCCGTCATGGAATCCTGTTGTCACAGTCAGTCTAGGTGCAAATCTTAAGATGAATTTGTACAAGGCTGTAGGTTAGTCAAGTATCATGCCAAGTGTTTGTTTAGTGAAAATAGAATCATATCCACGATGTAGAAGGCATTTGATTATTTTGACGCATTTTGGATGGACATTCTGTCCACCCTTGATCCATCTAATTTATTTATAATGTCACAATAAAAGGCAGGTTGTGAAATTCCCAAAGTAATATACTCTGTTGCATGTATAGGTCCGAATTTCATAAGAATCTGAGAGTAGTTTTTATAGAATTTCCAGGGAATTATTTTATCGTGAAAATCCTGAACATTAGTACACGCTCTAGCGTACTGGATGAGTTGAGATATGTAAATACCGTACATGTATGCCGCTAGCCTGGAAACAACCCCGTCAAGCCAGGGAAAATTTACTATCTATAAATCTGTCCATTAACTTTTTTGATATTTACGTCTAAAAATGATATCATTCCTATGCATATTAAATCAACCATGGCAAAAAAGACAGAAAGGTCTTTTCACGTGTTATTTTCGGAGAAAATGCATCTATAGTAAACTTTAATGAATAATTCCAAATTATTCTACCACAAGTTGTCTTATGGTCTATACTTCCAGATAAATATAGATCGAAATTTAATATTTCGACGACATGTCTGACTTATTTGTGTTAAAGTTTACACCAATCTCTGTATGAAAAACCAAGCATACGTCACACTGGCCTTCATTAATGTCACCAGAATTATTTAACTAGTCATAAATGTGTCAGCACACATGTTCTATGATGTAAACATTCAATCAATTTCAGTTTTCCTAAGAAGGATGGTGTTGAATGCAGAATTTCTTTTGAAAATAATGGTATAGAAGAAAATTAGGGACTTTTCGAAAGAAACATTTTTTGTGCGAATAGCACATAGCGATTGCCTGATTTCTTCACTCATGGGAGCCCCGTCTACTGAGTATGTATAAACGATGTTACTCTGTTTACATGTACCTTGGGACTGCGTCAGCATCATGATCGGTATAAAGTCTGATCACTGTCTGAATCAATGAATTATATCTATATGAATCAAGCTGTCGTGTTATGTACATGCATGACCTAATGAAAAATTGCATCTGTATGTACTGAGGTGAACACAGTGTGTTGGAAACCCCTTTCCATTACCAGGTGATTATCTGTTTTAGCGGACAATATATAAATGAAACGGTGCTTATAATCGATAAAGATATTAAGTTGAATCATTGAAACGTAAAACTAACTTCAAGTAGGCTTATTTTGCCCCTCTTCACAAAATAAAATCTGTATACGACGGAAAAATTAGGAACTTCCATCATGAAATATTACATTAACAATTATGAAAAATAAAAGATCAAAACATTCCCATTTAGGATGTATCATGTTTTTATATACTAAAAAAGAAGTGAATTTTTCTTCAAATTCTTAGCACACACCTAACATTGAACATGAAAGGTTAAAGAGAAAGTGGGGATCAAATTAGATCTTCTTTCCTTGTATATGGAATCATCAATCGATAGTTATATTGGATTGTTGTATTTTTTAGGGGGGAGGGGTAGATTTAATGTGATGTTATTTAATTTTCATGTTCACTGTCAGACATAATCTTTGAATTCATTACGACAACATTATGCATTTGCATTTTAGTTCTAACTACGAAGGTGTTCAGGAACAAATATAACTTTGAAAACACAATATTTTGTCATACATTGTAAGTGATATTATTCTGGCTATTCGCACTCAGTACCTTTAGTGCTTTGATTTATAATAAGGGAAAAAAGTTAGATATATTTAGATAGGTGTGAATTTCTCTCTCTCTCTCTCTCTCTCTCTCTCTCTCTCTCTCTCTCTCTCTCTCTCTCTTCCTCTTCCAGTTTGTGAATTCATTTCTGCACAGATGGTGGATTTTGTGTTATGTTAAGTCTGGTTTATATTCGCTTGTTCACAAGTTTTACTTATTTTCTCTAGAACAAACATGACTATTTCAACTTCAACATCATAACGTTCCCATTTGTAGAAAGAAATATGTATACCATTTTTACCTGCGTACGATAAGGTCACTTCATAAGTTTATACTGAAGGTTGAATTCTCTTTCAGACAAGCTTACATTTGAAAGTCAGAGGATATCCAACGAGAAATATGTTAAACATCAAACAACGTCTCGTTTTTTTAAATGCTGAAAGATACTTTGGAGTGAAACTTTTTAATGGTGAATTGTGCAATACTAGATTTGACATATTCCGATTTCCCCGAATAGACCATTTTCATATTAAGGTAGTAGGCTTGCATTTTGTAAATGACAATACCCGACATCGCATTATTTGAAGTAACTGTAATATCATAACTGATTTGTGACGTCAATATACGAAATAACGTCAATAGTTGTGGAGTCAGGTCTCGGCGAGTCTATTATGCAAGTCTAGAGGAAATACAAGTATTAGCTTTCCAAAAAATCTTGGTCGATATCAACATTTATTTAAAAGCGAAAACAATTTTTTGGGTTCAAAATAGGTTTAAAATTTTGACTCTTAGAATAAAGAGTAAAATGTAGTATTAGTAAGGCTATGCATGAAATTCACACACAAAAAAACTGGTTACACAATAGGAACTTATGTGTTGATAATTCTGAAAAGTTAGAAAATAGTGCATTTGCACTAGACAACTCAAGTCACAGTCATTCATAAATTGCTTGACCTGTGCGGTAGGAAAATTCCATTATAACGCAAATTAACTTGACCAATCAAAACCTTTCCGAATATATTCGCGGGAAAAGCGGAGAGTTCCGATTAAAGAATTTGGGGGAAATAAGGGGAAGCTTCTAAAAAAATTCCTATTAAATTATGTGACTACGTACAGTCTTATCGATTTTTATATCGCTCATTAATTCTTTGTTGCATTTATCAATTTGTCTTTGGAAAGAACATATACAAACAAAATGGAGTATCCTCAACGAAATAGCTTAGTCCGCTGGATGGTGAGAAACTTTTTAATTAGCCCACTGGCAGCCTTGCATTCTAAGTATCCAAACGTTTCTTTGATG
This sequence comes from Pinctada fucata, assembly GCA_028142955.1. Classification (NCBI taxonomy): domain Eukaryota; kingdom Metazoa; phylum Mollusca; class Bivalvia; order Pterioida; family Pteriidae; genus Pinctada; species Pinctada fucata. The sequence goes on from AP027104.1 coordinate 15,084,074, forward strand.
CAATGGATCCAAGGATCCAAAAATGTCATTAGGGATTTTGAGGCATAGGGTTTACTGTATCACACACTAATTGGTCTAAAAGTAAAAATTGTTCAAGAAAAAATATCATTGTAGATATTACGTTAATGTGCAATATTTCAATTCAGAATTGCGATGCCAAAGCGTTGTTATGACGACATGCCCTACTTTTGTGAAGTGGATAGCTCTGGTCACGTGTTTTTCACTAGTCACAAGAATGTTTCTTTCTATCGGACAATTGCCCCTATTGCAATGTTGAATCTGATTAATCAAATCGAAAGTTGACAAACCTGTACAAATCTAGAGTTAGTCGATATCTTGATATCGACTAATGAAAATAGTCCTACATCAAGAATTGAGCATATTGATCCTTGTTGGGAATAGTTTGAGGTGCTTTCCGTCAACTTACCCTACCCATTTGCTTCTTCTTCCTTAGTCGGCACCAATTGCCCATTGGTCTTGTGTTGAGTATTTTGATGTGTTCCGTGTTCAGTATTTCGACGTGATATTTGATGTTCCGTGTTTAGTATTTTGATGTGGTATTTGATCTTCATTGTTTAGTATTTTGATGTGATATTTGATGTTCCGTGTTTAGTATTTTGATGTGGTATTTGATGTTCTGTGTTTAGTATTTTGATGTGGTATTTGATCTTCATTGTTTAGTATTTTGATGTGGTATTTGATGTTCCGTGTTTAGTATTTTGATGTGGTATTTGATGTTCTGTGTTTAGTATTTTGATGTGGTATTTGATGTTCCGTGTTGAGTATTTTGATGTGGTATTTATCTTCATTGTTTAGTATTTTGATGTGGTATTTGATGTTCTGTGTTTAGTATTTTGATGTGGTATTTGATGTTCCGTGATTAGTATTTTGATGTGGTATTTGATGTCCGTGTTTAGTATTTTGATGTGGTATTTGATGTTCCTTGTTTAGTATTTTGATGTGGTATTTGATCTTCCGTCTTAAGTATTTTCATGTGGTATTTGATCTTCCGTGATTAGTATTTTGATGTGGTATTTGATGTTCTGTGATTTGATGTTCCGTGTTTAGTATTTTGATGTGGTATTTGATGTTCCGTGTTTAGTATTTTGATGTGGTATTTGATGTTCCGTGTTTAGTATTTTGATGTTGTATTTGATGTTCCGTGTTGAATATTTTGATGTGGTATTTATCTTCATTGTTTAGTATTTTGATGTTACATTTGATGTTCCGTCTTAAGTATTTTGATGTGGTATTTGATGTTCAGTGTTTAGTATTTTGATGTGGTATTTGATCTCCCGTCTTAAGTATTTTGATGTGGTATTTGATCTTCAGTGTTTAGTATTTTGATATGATATTTGATGTTCCGTGTTTAGTATTTTGATGTGAAATTTGATGTTCCGAGTTTAGTATTTTGATGTGTTATTTGATATCCGTGTTTAGTATTTTGATGTGGTATTTGATCTTCCGTTATTAGTATTTTGATGTGGTATTTGATGTTCCGTGTTTAGTATTTTGATATGGTATTTGATCTTCAGTGATTAGTATTTTGATGTGGTATTTGATATTCAGTGTTTAGTATTTTGATGTGGTATTTGATGTTCTGTGATTTGATGTTCCGTGTTTAGTATTTTGATGTGGTATTTGATGTTCAGTGTTTAGTATTTTGATGTGGTATTTGATGTTCAGTGTTTAGTATTTTGATGTGGTATTTGATGTTCAGTGTTTAGTATTTTGATGTGGTTTTTGATATTCAGTGTTTAGTATTTTGATGTGGTATTTGATGTTCTGTGATTTGATGTTCAGTGTTTAGTATTTTGATGTGGTATTTGATGTTCCGTGTTTAGTATTTTGATGTGGTATTTGATGTTCAGTGTTTAGTATTTTGATGTGGTATTTGATGTTCCGTGTTTAGTATTTTGATGTGGTATTTGTTATTCAGTGTTTAGTATTTTGATGTGGTATTTGATGTTCAGTGTTTAGTATTTTGATGTGGTATTTGATGTTCTGTGTTTAGTATTTTGATGTGGTATTTGATGTTCCGTGTTTAGTATTTTGATGTGGTATTTGATGTTCCGTGTTTAGTATTTTGATGTGGTATTTGATGTTCCGTGTTTAGTATTTTGATGTGGTATTTGATGTTCTGTGATTTGATGTTCAGTGTTTAGTATTTTGATGTGATATTTGATATTCAGTGTTTAGTATTTTGATGTGGTATTTGATGTTCTGTGATTTGATGTTCAGTGTTTAGTATTTTGATGTGGTATTTGATGTTCAGTGTTTAGTATTTTGATGTGGTATTTGATGTTTAGTGTTTTGTATTTTGATGTGATATTTGATGTTCATTGTTTAGTATTTTGATGTGATATTTGATGTTCAGTGTTTAGTATTTTGATGTGGTATTTGATGTTCCGTGTTTAGTATTTTGATGTGGTATTTGATGTTCTGTGTTTTGTATTTTGATGTGATATTTGATGTTCATTGTTTAGTATTTTGATGTGGTATTTGATGTCTGTGTTTAGTAGTTTGATGTGGTATTTGATGTTCTGTGTTTAGTATTTTGATGTGGTATTTGATGTTCCGTGTTGAGTATTTTGATGTGTTATTTATCTTCATTGTTTAGTATTTTGATGTGGTATTTCATGTTCTGTGATTTGATGTTCCGTGTTTAGTATTTTGATGCGGTATTTGATCTCCGTGTTTAGTATTTTGATGTGGTATTTGATGTTCCGTGTTTAGTATTTTGATGTGGTATTTGATGTTCAGTGTTTAGTATTTTGATGTGGTATTTTATGTTCAGTGTTTAGTATTTTGATGTGGTATTTAGGGGTTACCATGCATGTGTTTTACAAAAACTGACAGGGTATCGGCGAATCCCCTGTCAGAAATTGAGTTTTACCGCGAGGCGTCAGCCGAGCGGTAAAACGGATATTTCTGACAGGGGATTCGCCGATACCCTGTCAGTTTTTGTAAAACATCAGTATGGTAACCCTATTCTAATGCTTTGGTCAGCAAGGAGCTAGAAAACGTCTGCTTTTAACGGCGTCGCCATAGGAACGCATGACGTCAGAGCAAAAACTGCAGTGAAACGTGAATCCCCTTGCAGTTTTTTCATCGCTCAACCAATCAGAATGCGCGTTACAAACGGAGTGCATTAGAATTGATCTTCAGTATTTAGTATTTTTATGTGGTATTTGATATGTTCCGTGTTCAGTATTTTGATGTGATATTTGAAGTTTTATGTTTAGTATTTTGATGTGGTATTTGATTTCCGTGTTTAGTATTTTTATGTGTTAGTTGAGACATCAAATACATTTTTTTGGCTATTTCGGAAACTAGCCATTTCACCGATAAATATCACCAAAATTAAAGAAGTTTAACATCTTAATACTATCCCTCCAATGCTATTTTGAACATAGATTTTATTTGGATATGCTACTGAATGGACCCTACAGGAAATTTGGAGCCGCGAGCTCTCTGTAATGTAAATGTAAAAAATCTAACTTCAAAAAATTAAAGAGGGCGCTACTGAAATTATTTTTGGTGGCGCCGCTGAAAGCATCACTGATGAGAATTTAATATTCGAAACACGTGTCTGGTGCATGTAAATTGATTTGGAATTTTCTTCAAGAAGGTAGAGAGTTGGAACCCTTCGACATTATTGATGTTTTGTGTTCAGTATTTTGATGTCGTATTTGGTGTTCCAAATACACAAATTTTGTGTCGCCTGCGAAGCATAGGAACACTTAGGGATCACTTTGTCCGTTGTCCGTCTGTCTGTCACACTTTGATGTAAACGTCTTCAAATCAAATAGCAGCATTTAAGAACAGATCAATTGACATTGTGGACCAGACATGCACGTTTCTGGTACTTAACCCTCATCAGTGATCCTAAAATCTAAACAATGTAATATGCCAAAAAGTATGAAAGTTACTATGTCGAAAAAGTGTACCGAAAGACGTAGCAGGATGGGTGGGATATGATGCTACAGGACCCACTTTTTAGAAATTTTTAGAAATTTTGATAACAGAAATTTAGAATGCGTTGAAGAAACGATCAACCGAAATTGATCGAACTTGGCTAGATGTGCCCTCGGGGACTCCTGGTCCAACAGCAGTGACACTCACCAAGTGGTATAAATGTAAACGTCTTCAAATTAAATAGCATCATTTAAGATGTCACACCATATAAAAGTGATTCCTTTGGCTTCGACACTAACAATTTAGATTTAGATTAACCATACTTATACTGCATACCTAAAATGCATAAGAATCCGTACAAACAACGTTTCATCGCTGGTTCCTCAAAATGTTCTACCAAATCTGTATCGATCTTACTCACCAAAGTTTTATGTGAAATCAAATCTGGCCTTCAAAAATATTGTTCGACAGTATACTCTCGCAGTGGTATCAACCAGGTGTGGATTTTAAAGAATTCGAAGGAACTTTTGGAATATCTGAAATCCACTCATTTTAGTAGAGTCCATTCGATCAAAGCCTTTGATTTTTCGACACTTTACACTACAATTCCACATTCTAAATTGAAAGAAAGACTCGCAAAAATTATAAGTAAGTAAGAACGGTAATCACAAATACAAATTTATTGTTGTTAACTATGACAAAACCTACTTTGTAAAAGAAAAGTCCGATTCTGACAATAAGTACACTGAAACAGATATTATTCAGATGTTAAATTTTCTGATCGACAACATTTTTGTGGTGTTTGGAGGAAAGGTCTTCCAGCAAATTGTCGGAATTCCAATGGGGACCAATTGTGCCCCACTCCTTGCCGACATTTTCCTTTACTCGTACGAAGCTGAATTCATTCAATCTTTGGTCTCTGAAAGGAAAAGACACTTGGCTTCTGACTTCAACTTCACGTGCAGATACATAGACGATGTGTTGTCCATCAATAATCCAAAATTCGCGGATTACCTGAGCAGCATCTATCCTTCGGAGCTTGAAGTCAAAGAAACTACAGAGACAAATAATTCAGCATCCTATTTGGACATAATGTTGTCCTACGACACTGATGGTCACTTGAACACCTCACTCTATGACAAACGTGACGACTTCAATTTCAGCATTACAAACTTTCCTTTTCTGAGTAGCAACATCCCTTCATCGCCTGCATATGGCGTGTTCATATCTCAGTTGATACGCTATGCCAGAGCAAGTACCAAATATACGGATTTTGTTCTGAGACCTAGGCGTCTTTCAGATAAGCTTCTCAGTCAGGGATGTTTGTGAACAACTAACATCGTCACTAAGGAAGTTCTACGGTCGATATGGGGAACTTGTCATACACTATGATGTCCCACTCTCCAGAATGGTGGATGATATTTTGTCATAGACCATTTGAACCATCCAACCAAAAATTGTACTCTATGTCTTCCGAAATGGAAGTAACCGGATGTGAAAGTTCTATCGAATTGAAGCGGCGGGTGTTGCATGCAAGCAGGAGATGCTTACTCTTCCTGGGCACCTAGTCTCACTCCCATATCGGGGGTTCGCTTCATGTGGTGGAGGTTTTTTCTTGTTTGCTTTGGTTCCTGTTTTATCCTGATTTTGTATGCCTTTGGTTTCTGATTTTCTGAATTATCGATTTTGTGCTGTACACAGGGATATGGTCATTATCCATATTTGTCATCCTGAGTGTCGCTATGTTTCGCAGCCGACACATGCATTCCTTCGAATGAATTTTGTTTTTCGTGCCGCAACCGAGTATTCTTGGATATCTTCTCCTTTCTTTACTAATTTTGTATGCCTCATTGTGTACTGTACTATAAAATCATTCACTACTATTTATACATTTCATTTTTAGTAAATCGTTCCTGTATGTCAAACAATTCTGTCTGTTTTTATTTCAAACATGTGCGGTAGGTCTCTCTTACCTTCACACATATTTCATTTGTCAATTTATAGCTTATGTCTCAGACTGGACAGTTATCATTTGTATATTTCCAATATGAAAGACGTTGTCGTTTGACGATTTTGATTCCCACTTACACCTATATCATAAAGTTATTCATCATGGAATTTGAGAAGCAAACTTATTTTTCATGAAAACATGAATTGAATTAATATATTAAAGCTGCATATAACAAATATACAATTTTATAAAATGTCATTTACATGTTTAGAAACATCGATATATATCATATCGACATCACCTTTCAGCTGTATAAAACAAAGAAGGGAATCCCTCTATTAGTCATAGGGTTTGTTCCAGTCATACTTCCTTCTCAAAGTAGGTGTGTAAATTTGGGGGGGGGGGGGGTTGAGGCCGAAGGTAGTTTGACAGGAGTAAACCCTATAGAGATTTTATCATGCTGAGAACCATTTTGTTACGTTTTCTGTGTAATTTTTGACATTTGGTGACCTACCTTAGCGTCAAGGTAAGACACCACGTGACTGTAATAATGCGACGTCATTAGCTGAAATTAGTACGAGGAGTGATAAACAAGTGTCGGTTGAAGTATTCACATCAAAACATGAAACACAGAGAAGAAAAGACAAAAGGAGAAGCAAAAAGGGTTAAGAAACACCAAATACGACATCGAAACATTAAACACATAAGAAACAAATAGGCAATCGGTGCATAGAACATAGAAAATAGTATGGTATCTCGTTCTGTAAAGTAAATAAAGAGGGGATCTCCAATAACATCAGGTTGCAGAACCCACAGCAAAACCCCAAAACACCAAATGCAAGAACACAAAGCAGACAAACACAGAAAGAGACGCATAAGGCACAATGAACGTCAACGAACATCAAAGAAACATCAAACACAAAGAACTACACATAAACTAACTAGACCGATGGGCAACCGGTGCCAACTTAGGACGGTTATCTGCCACGGAAATAGCAGAAGGTGTGGTTATCCTGGATTACGTGCGCATAACCCTCCCACTTTTTCGATTACCTAAAGGTCTCGAAGAACGTACAATTATGGTGTAAAACAAGCTCCTCACTGTTAGATGACCACACACAAACAAGACCACAAACGCAGGGGCCCAAGCAACACAGATGAATATGTAAATGGACATAAAAAGAGGGCTTACGTAATACAATCCGTGCTCTTCCGCCGCGAGCTCATGTATGTTATCACCCGAGGAGTCCGACTGACATTCAGAGAGGACAGGTGGTCGGGGCCCTGTCTTCTCTAAAGAGATTTGGACAGGGCCCGTCATGGAGTCCCGTCATCACAGTCAGTTAGAGTGCAAGTTTTAAGAATGCGCTGCTACAAGACTGTAGATTGGTCAAGTACTAAGCCTAGTGCCAGCCTGGTGACATTATGATCAATTCCATGGTATAAAAGGTGTTTGATGATTCTGACGCATTTTCGATAGTGATGTTGTCTATCTTTGATCCTTCTTATCTTGTTAATTATTTCACCATAAAATGCAGGTTGTGAAATACCCAGAGTAATATAATCTGTTGCCTGTATTGGTCCGAATTTCAGAAGAAGTTGACAATATTTTTTGTAAAATTTCCAGAAAGTCTTTACTAGTTTGTGAAAGCGAAAACCTTGTCCCAAAAGTTTCTTGGTAATTTGTAAATTTCTACTATGAAAACCAAAACATCAGAACATGCTCTAGCATACCGGATGAGCTGTGAAATGCAGATACCATAGGACGGTAATCTAGGAACATCACCGTCAAGCCAGGGGAAATTTACTATGTTGAAATCAAAATCATGTTTGTCATACATTCTTGTATGGATCTCTCCATTAACAATTTTGATATTTAGGTCCAAATATGGTGTTTCTGTATTTGAAACATTTACAAAGAAAAAGAGGAGATCACCTACAATTAATCATTGAAACATAAGGACTACACTTTTTGATTGGAAAATGTAGGGAAATATTCTACATTAAGACCACTTTAAAGACTGGGAAGACTTTGTCCTTATGACAATAATGCGGAAGGGTTCCAACTCTATACATTCTTTCAGAAAATTTCAAACTAACTTATTATGCACCGGACACGTGTTTCGAATATGAAATTCTCATCAGTGATGCTTCCAGTTTTCCTTAAAGCTTGAACGATTTCTTGGGGGATTGTACTTAAACTCTCCTCATCTACGGTACAATGGCCATCTTTCTTGTTATTTTCTATTTTTAAGAGATAAAGTGAAGGTATTAACAAAAACTAGGACAGTAGATAGTATATAATGTATATGCATCAAGTGAACAAAAATGGAAAATGGAAGACATTATGGAGGGATACAGGCTGAGTTTATTTTGGCGAGTCAGACATTGCTGCGGTCAAAAACGATGAACAGAAAAGGCGGACAGAGATGGACGGACTGATATAAAGTGGAAAAGACTGCTTAAATGTCGCTGTGATTCAAAGACTGCACTAAAAGAAGCCATTTGAAGTTAAATAATCAGGGAAACATGCAAGTGGAAAACAGAGTTCATTGAGCTTAACAAAGAGATAACTAAAAAGACGCATAGTCCTGTAGCATCATATATCCCACCAATCCTGCTTCGTCTTTCGGTACATCATTGGACATAATAACTATCATTTTCTTTGGTCATATTACATTGTTTAGATTGAGGATCACTGACGAGGGTTAAGTACCCGAAACGTGCATGTCTGGTTCATGCTGCAAATTTATCTGTTTATAAATGATGCTATTGAATTTGAAGACATTTAACATGTATAAACATATAAGAAAGAATTTATGTGACATAGGCTGAGTTTGTGTTGGCTCGCGGCCCTTGGTTTTTTTCTACTTTGATACATAATCATTTACGATATTGACTCCTGTGCCCTTTTGATTAACGATGGTAAAACATTAATACTGATCTTGTTAGTTGGTTGAATAGCGAAATGAGATCCTTGAACCTTCATTACAATGAGGTCACTCATATTGAATATAGATTTAAGTGTACTTGAAATTAGACCCTTTGGTTTCTTAAAAGGGTTGAACGTTTATGCAACCATAGGCCGTATCTTAAAACATTTTCAAACAAATTGTACTCATTGACTATACATTAAATCATACTTTGACAACATTGAAAATATCTTCTACGTGTAAAAAGTATCATTTGTAATCAAAAGGTAGTCGTACAGGACTTCACATTGGTAGAACATTAAGAAACAATTTTGAGCTCATATCAGTCAAAGAAGCATGGAGTGTTTGTTGTACATCCCATACTTTAAACATCCACACAGTTCTTGTCCCTGTCATATGGCCCTGCTTGTGGCGTTACCTTGGCCCGGGACCATTACTAAGAATTGACTTATTCTTTTGTCTCCTTTTGATATTAGTTATTACTTGAAATTATTGAAACTATTTTTCTCTTTTCAGAGTAGAATATAATGGATGAAATCAATATTTCAAATTTTCACTGTTCTATTATATATCGTATTTTAAGAATTTGACTTAAGTCAATTCTTAGTTTATGGTGCCGGGCCCGAATAGAGAAAAAAATGACTGTTAAAACAAGAATTATATGCGTCATGGGAAACTCGGTGTTTCCGAGTAAGGTTAGATTGAGAGGGCTGTGTGTACGTAATCCAGAATTTACAATTGGTAGATTGACGTCAAAAAGTCGACTTCGGTTGCATTTCCTCTGTTTTTTTTTTTTTTTTTCATGTGTTGTAATTCCTATTTCACCTTTTCTTTTCTTCATTCAAATGTTGATTTCAACCTTTGTCTAAAACCAAAGGGCGCCACCGAACCTTTATCATTTTAAAACCAGAGGACGCTACTGAAATGAATCTGAAAATTAATTTGTGTCTCTTTTTGTGTTTGTCTACTGTGATTTCACAAAAAGAAGTTTCTGTGTTTTACTGTTGGTGAGTTATGCTACCGAGTCCAACTGGAGATCCCTTCCATTCTTTGAACAGTGCAGAAAAGTGAAAGTGGTGAATGTGTCAAATACGTTCGGCGTTTGTTGACGGTTTTACGTAAGCCATAATGTATATTTCGTCATTGGACATCAAGAAGTGTTTTATATCTTCACTTATGCAATGCCAATTTTAGTCGCTCAAATGGTTTGTCCACATGAAATTGTAGTCTGTTACAAACATAACGGTAAAGAATTCATGTTATCCATAGGGCGGGAGGATACTTATTTCGTGAAGTAACACTCTGATACTTGAGGTTTGGATTGAAGACATCTTTGTTGTGTTGGAGAAACCGTATTCCAACTGATAGTTGGCATCCCCATGGGTACCAATTGCGCCCCACTTCTTGCGGACTTATTTTTATATTCATACGAAGCTGACTTCATCCAGACCATGCTCTCGAGTGGGCGAAAGCACCTTGCATCTCAGTTGTTCAATTTTACCTTCAGATACATAGATGACGTGTTGTCCATCAATAATCCGAACTTAAAGGATCATCTACATGAAATTTATCATCATGAACTAGATATCAAGGAAACAACCGAGAGCACAGATCCGCTTCGTACTTGGATATTATTCTATCTTTCGACGCAAATGGTCCATTTGAACTCCTCACTGTATGACAAGCGTGATGATTTCAGCTTCCACATAACTAACTTCCCTTTCATTCTCCTGCTTATTGCGTATTTGTTTCTCAGCTGATACGGTACGCAAGGGCATGTTCCAAATATTCCATCGTTAGATCCAGATGGTTTGCAAGTAAGCTACTTAATCAGGGTTATATTGCACAACGGCTGAAATCATCATTGAGGAAGTTCTGCGGTCGCCACGGGATATAATAAAAACATATCAGATCCCCCTTTCCAGAATGATCAGCGACGTGCTGTCATAATCACCAAACAAGAAATGCTTACCTTATGAGTACATCAATATGTACATCGAGACAGTCACCGAATTTAACAAGTTTCCATGGAGCTGTTGTTACGCGTGTTGCATGCAATCAGGAGACGCTGACTCTCCACTGGCACCTGGTCTCACTTCAGAATGATTTTCATTCCGTGGTTTGCAACCGTTCCTATGGGAAGTCTAATGATTTTGCCTTGCCTTCTCGACTTTGAGACTGAATAACTGATAGGTACTTCTTTAATGTTTATTCATGCAATATTTATACTAAACAAATGCAAATTTAATCCTTTGACACTTCTTTCAAGATATGTATCGAACACTCTCACGAGAAAACAAAAAATAATGTGTCGATAGGCAAGATTTAAAAAAGATTATTGAATTCCTTTTATACTTATCCAAAACTTCGACGCAGAGTTCATCGGCTTAAATTATCTGTAAAAACTAGTTTCGAACACATATTGTTTGACCCTTTTGTTGGCGAGGAACTCTATGAAAACTATGTCATAATTCCAGCAGACAAAGCATCCAACAACTAGGTTTTAGTTGTACGAAATAGGGCTCAATTTTTCACCTGGAAATCAAACATACAACTTAACGCAGATCACTATCACAGAAGTTTTAGACAACCATAAATCTGTGTTTCATTTGGTATCCCTACTAATGAATTAATCATACTCATACTGGATTCACCAGATGCACAGTAATCAATACAAACAGCGAATCATACCTGGTACTTCTAAGTATTTCTCAGAGCCCCCCTGTGTTTTGCTTACGAAAATTCTCACATTAAAGACGGTCTTCAGACGTATTGGGCTACAGCATACTCTAGACAGATGCGGATCATAAAAAACTCAAAAGAACTGTTAGACAATCTCAAATCTCCTACTTTCAACCACATTACAAGCATTTAAAAAATCTTTCGATTTTTCCACTCTAAACACCACCGTACCTCATCAAAAACTTAAAACTAGGTTGGTTTCCATAATAAAAAAAATCTTTCGTCCACAAAAGTGGCAATGGCAAATACAAATGCCTCGTTTTAGGACTTATTTTGTCAATGAATATTTTGTTCAGAACGCAAGTACACTGATACACATCATCAAAATGCTGGAATTTTTGATAGACAATATTTTGCTTATCAGCTCTTGCTTCCTTTGGCTTCGACACTACCAATTTAGATTTAGATTTACCATACTTATACTGCATATCTAAAATGCATAAGAATCCGTACAAACAACATTTCATCGCTGGTTCCTCAAAATGTTCTACCAAATCTGTATCGATCTTACTCACCAAAGTTTTATGTGAAATCAAATCTGGCCTTCAAAAATATTGTTCGACAGTATATTCTCGCAGTGGTATCAACCAGATGTGGATTTTAAAGAATTCGAAGGAACTTTTAGAACATCTGAAATCCACTCATTTTAGTAGAGTCCATTCGATCAAAGCCTTTGATTTTTCGACACTTTATACTACAATTCCACATTCTAATGTCGATGCTTAATTTTGTGCTCTATTGTGAGTGCTGTTGAGATTATCGTCAGGATCTTCTTTAACTCATTTGTATACAGCTAGAGGACATTCCCTCATATCGGGCATCTGGTCCTGAATCCATTCGGGGGTTCGCTATTGCCTTGTCAATGGAAACTTACAATTTTGCCATATTCCCCTGGATATTTGATTCCTGAATTACGATTAGTACTACCTCGATGACTTCTTACAACATGTACTACGAAGGAGGGGATCTCCAACAATACTCAGCTTCAGCACCAAAAAACGTTTTGTGGAAAAAGTCTATAAAGACCAATGCTGTAGTGGTAAAATAAATCTTGAAGAAGGCATGGCTAGTTCTATGAGGAAGGATTCTGCCTTGTTGATCTTTAATCAGTTACTGATTGGTACCGCTTATTTGATCATTTGTCTCTCCAACTTCATCAACAACGGACGATTTATCTACGCTTAAACCATTCTAGTGATTTGTACAATAACGTGGGATGTCTCTTACATAAAATAAATAACGCGACGTTTGACTTATTTATTGTTATATGAGGTCATTCGCACTCCTTTATATTCCTTCTCCTCCGTATCACCTTTTATTGTATGGAATTACATAAAATCATACATATCACACCGTTATTTAAAAAAAGGTTAAACGAGCGATAAAGCAAATGCGTCATTCTAATTCATTCTGTTTGTTTCACGCATTCTGATTGGTTCACAGGATTTCTACAAGCATGTATAATGACGATAAACATGACTAACTTGACATACTTAAAAATGTATTCCTTCGTAAATTTGCAAAACACAGTACGTTTATCCCTAAATAAAGAGGCATTTTTAAAAAGTGAGGTAATTACATAAGGAAATCCATTTTTAAACAACAAAGAATATCTTTTATCACATAATACACCCGTTATTGGGTCACATAAAGCCATTTCATAATAAATGTTACGATAACATGTTACATATCACTCTGGACACGTTGTCTTTGGGTGAAGCAATCCTGATCGTAACTTAAATCATTGTATAAAATGTTTTAATATTTGTCTATTTACATTGTATTACGTATTATGAATATAAATTCAGCGACAAAGCTTCTCTAAATATGAAAGAAGAACTTCACAATCAAAAGTTACGAAAAATCCTGAAATTTTTTCGTGAGAAATATTGTGAAACTGGTTGCTGATATGCATGAAAAAAAAAATATTCTTTTCAAAATTATAGAGTTGATAGCAACATCCTTCCTTAAATTACCTTGTCCTCTCAAGATTATGTTACTGACATTGTGATTTGTATCAACTTACATTTTTTAGTTATGATTAATTATTTATCCTACAATCAGATTTCAAATTCAAATTGTTTAATCTTTTAAAAATATGTTACATATATCTTAGAAACAATGCATTTTAAAACTCTGTGTTTTACTTCATTTTTGTAATAAAATCGGTTATTTTATCAACCGATAAAGAAGGGGAAACCAACAATAATGTAACGAAAACAAAGACAAGCAACGTGGCTTACTAGAGAAGAAGTCAAGCCAAAGAACAAAGTATGCTCATATGAAATCAATTGACACGGTTACAAAATTATTCAAATTATATCTCATAAATGCAAAAAAAAGTGTGAGTAAATTTCCATTATTTTATAGGGAATGACAGATACGCACTTGAAAAAGCGATTTATTGTTCAAGACCAAATCCTAGGAGTATAAAAAAGGGGTCAAGAATAATTTTATTATGTTATGTATGTAAAAATAATGCAAATACTGATCAACTCAGCTCCCAAGTTCCCTTGCGAGAAAACATGGTTTTGTATTTGAAGTAAATTGTCTATAATATCATAAACATATTTCAATATCTAATTCTGTATCAGATGGAAACCTTTACAAAAACGTCCCCGAGCAAGTAACAAATATAAAATATTCAATTACTATTGAAGGAGATAGCTTGTTAAGAGGTGGTTCAACTCGGCAATTTGAGAGCAGCCTTCTGCATGGACATCATGAAAATGGTACGGTCTACCAGACATGCATTTTTCGGATAAAGAATTCTTCTCCACTTTCGTTCATACCCTGTGAGACAGCCTTGGTGAGACACATACGTTGTCTCAAAGGCTCCAATTGACCAATGATAAAAGAGAATCTTATTGTGCCGTCACAGTTACGTCGTCAGACATCATGGCGTTAGATGACATGAAACGTTGTTTGAATTCTCTTTTTTCTTATGTTTCATTGAAGAAGAAAAAGATTATTTCACACTCTACTGAGTGAGACATAAAAATTTACACTCGTGCCGGAAATTTTTCATCTTTTCCGTCACTCGTGTAAATTTTTATATCGCACTCAGTAGATCGTGATAGAACATATTATTCTCATAATACTTGGCCTCGTTGATTTGTGTGTGGTCTTTTGTGTTTCATGTTTCTATGGTGTGAGTTTGTCTCGTTGATTTATGTGTGGTCTTTCGTGTTTCATGTCTCTATGGTGTGAGCTGATGTTCCTCTCCCTTTTGTATCTCTTTCTGTGGGTGTCTGCTCTGTGCTTTCGCATTGGGTGTTTTGTGGTTTTGCTTTGGGTGCTGCAACCGAGTGTTGTTGGAGATCTCCTCCTTTCTTTCAAGTTGGTTCTTATCACTGATATCTCATTCAGAAAAGCATTTTTTTTCATTATAGTGCTGAACAAAAAACAAGAAGAAGTTTCAAAAGTTCTCATAGGTGAATAATAATATAAATTTGAGATTTAACAGTATGAAATAAAGAGTATCTTGATACTTTATTGAAACTTTAAGCCATTGACTCATCAACACATCATTTAATTGTCAATTAAGTATAGAAACATACACAATTTCTCTAAATTCGAGTGAAGTGTTTCGATACGATTCTTGACGAAAATAAATCCTGAATGTGAATCAGTAGTATGAATTTCAATTGAACCTGTTACACATCTTGAATGTATAACAACTAGATGTTTAAGCTCATATGTGATTTAGCACGCGAGCCCCCTCTGTGATAAAGACATTTCAAATCCATTAGATATGATTATCTACATTGAAGGATTAAAAATTAATAAAGTCAAACGCAGTTTCCCAATCAAATTCTGAATGTCATGTGACAAGACATTCGTCACCACAAGTGAGGATAACGATCTCGTAAAAGCTTATCAAGGTGTGACACCAAGGTCGTGAAAATAGGTTTTTTTTTCTCAATTCCTAGAAAACAAAGGCAGAACACTGACAGGATTAGTGGTAATCCAGAGTGTTAGAACCCCCTGGAAGGATGTAATTTGTGTCTTAAAGGAAAGATATGAGGTCAAATAACGAGATCCTATCAAGTGATGTAGACAACATTGATCATTTATGTCAAGGTATCCGCAAGACAGAGAGAATACAAAAGAACGTATCTGGGCTTGTTATAACACGTCACTGGTGATATCAGTAAATGGGAGGTAAGCAGACAACAGGATTTGTTGGAAACAAGTTGTCTCGTTATTTTTTGTATCTGAGTTATTTTGAATAAAACTAACAGACAATGGATAAAAGGACCAGACTGCTTTAAATATATATCAGATAATAACATTGTTTCCAAAATGATGAACTGAAAATTGTACTTTTTATAATATTTTTCTTCAGACAAATGAATACTAAACTCAGCAATTCTTATATACCCATTGCAGACACATAATTTGATTTGGTTTTTCGGAACCAATGTGAGACTTTTTGGGACGGACGGATGTCGATTTAGGACTCATATTTACAATAACAGAAGAAAATGCCCTACACCGGGTTACATGCAGAGGACCATTTATTTGACCATGTTATCATGTATATGGTATCAAGAAAACAGCAAATCTATCTCAAACAAATGTAAAGGGTCTCATTATGCAAACTTTTCAAACGTACAGCACAGTGTGGATTTAAGGATGGTGACTCATATAATAAGGAGTATTAAACTTTTTATAAAAATGGGCCACATATGAAGAACAATTCTCATACTTTAATTTTACATATCGATATATCAAGGTCGGTGTTGAAAATTTCGAGATATAGCAAAAAATAGATTAAGGGAATTTCTGTTGCTATTTTTAGACAAAAATCACCCATTTCCAGAAAAGCATTAATAATTGAGAAAAGAATGTTATTATGTGATTTTTGAAATTTTTAATGAAAAGAAGACACTTTTCTTCAATAAAAAACATATATACGAAAGAAAATAACTTTGTTTTAGAAAAGTAGCGTCTTTATCAATTTAATGTAAAAAAAAATGTAAAAATTCGTAAAATTATCATTTTTTGCCTAAAAAAATCACTTGAAAGGAGTATTAAACTTTTTTTCTAGTTATGACAGAAGGAATATATAAATCTTGATCTTTCAATTGATATATAAAAATACATAGGTCGGTGTTAATATAAGAGCAAGACAAAGCGTTGAAAGAAGCTTTCATGTCCATGATGACGTCATACCTAGATTTTATATATACAAATCATAGCGTCGAAACATTTCAATAAATGACGTTCATATCATAGAATCTTATTCATTTTTATTTAAACAAATATGTATTCCTGTAGTAAAGTCTCATTAAAAATTGACTCAACACGAAGATTGTTCTCGAATACTCGAAGAATGGGCAATATCATATTAGTCAGTGTCCATTGTGTAAATTGCTGGGAAATAAAGCAATTCGTCGCATTATAATCTAAAACCTACTATTTTACTGACCTATTTCCGATCCAAATGTTAGAGAGACGATGTTTTATTTCCCTTATATATGTAGAATACACACTTCGATTTAGATTTTCGTAAGCTTTATAAAAACATTGTATTTTCGCTTAGTGTTCAACGAAGACGTCGTATTCAGTGAAAGACTAATAATATAATAATGGCGTAGCTCTGCCTGAAAAGGGGGGGGGGGCACTACATCCCAAAATTTCTAACAAGCAAAAAAAAAAAAAAAAAAAATAAGTGGGGGGGGGGGGGGGGCTTAAAACAAATATGGGGGTTTCATGTTCTGTATGCAAAAATTTTAACATTTCTGGTGCAATTCTAAATTTTTAAGTACATGAATAAATGTCTGGCGAGCGGTAGCGAGCCAGGAATTTTTTTAGCAAAATATTGACCTATCAGAAAAAAACTTTCTATACCCTCTATCATTAACAAGTACATTTAATAATATTCTAAATAGTTCGAGTTAAATGTCTTCATATACATTGATAAAGTGATATGTATATAGGATTGATCAGAATAGCTAAATTATTCAGAAAGGCTATAAAGAAATCGCGAGCGGTAGCGAGCCAAAGAAAAATTTAAAAATTGACCGAAAAATTGTAGATTTAAGGTACAAAATGTTGCTATTTTAAACAATGTTAATGCATCACAAGTATTAGCTTTTACAAAAAGCTTGCCGTCAGTCAGCTGACTTTACAAGTTGTACAATTCTAGTTAGAAAAAATGCATTTACCAATCGCACATTTCCGGACTTTTCCGGGTTTTGTCCGATTCAAGTGACGGAAATTTCTGAAAATCTGCGATTGGTATAGGACGTATCAGTAGGTATGAAGGTAGTAATTATTTATTTGGTCCCTTTAACATAGAGTACTATGGGAAGGGGTTATCCCCATTGGGCCTCCATAACTCAGTAAAAAAAGTTGATTTGAAAAATATGCTAATCATCATAACAGAGATTAATAAATTATCTTACTTTTGACCAAAAAAAATTTGGGGGTTAACGTTGCTTTTCTCCCCTTAAATTTTGATTGAAAAAAGGGGGGATGAAATGAACTGTTTCAACTAAAGAAAATACCCCCATTTGGCACCCCTAAATATTTCTATCTTAAATAAATTTCATGAAAATGCTGTACATGCAATGAAAGTCCACAATCAGTACTTTTCTTTCATATCTGTATTAATGAATATTATCCAATCACAGAAGCGCTATCTTTTACTCCTTGTCAAACTTTTGGTGGCCTCAGAAGGGAAGCGACTCGTTCGAAATAATTACTACCTGTATACCTAAAGGAAGCATAATAATGAAATTTAAAATGTCTTGAATTTGGCAAATGTGGTCCTACTGGAAAGATTATTCTATTTTCTATCTATAACATCATCATTTGTCGTGAAACTCTCTGATGGATGAAAATTTTGGGATACGAAAGTACCCAACCCCCTAACTGGAACCTTACGTTTTTCTGACTCGTTCAAAATACAGAAAATTTTGATTTAAAAAGGAATTTAAAGCCATTTGTCAAGGAATTGTGTTGCATATAGCTCAATCAACACAATATTCAATCTTATCTTAACATAATCACGGTATGATATAGACGAAAAGAGTATCATTGCAGGAGTTATCTGTTCTTGAAAAGTTTTGGTGGTGTTTTTACACCCAATTTCAAGAATCAGGCCTGTGCTCTTATCCTATCTCAACGTTGGATTTGAATTGTACGGAAGCGTATAAGTGCCAAATTATTTTTTTTCTTTTTTTATTTTCCGACTTTTAATCTTGGAATTTCCAACTTTATTCTTGGAATTTCCAACTTTAATCTTGGAATTTCCAACTTTAAAGTCGGAATTTCCGACTTTAATCTTGGAATTTCCAACTTTAATCTTGGAATTTCCAACTTTAATTTTGGAATTTCCAACTTTAAAGTCGGAATTTCCAACTTTAATCTTGGAATTTCCAACTTTAATCTTGGAATTTCCAACTTTAATCTTGGAATTTCCAACTTTAAAGTCGGAATTTCCAACTTTAATCTTGGAATTTCCAACTTTAATCTTGGAATTTCCAACTTTAAAGTCGGAATTTCCAACTTTAAAGTCGGAATTTCCAACTTTAATCTTGGAATTTCCAACTTTAAAGTCGGAATTTCCAACTTTAATCTTGGAATTTCCAACTTTAATCTTGGAATTTCCAACTTTAAAGGCGGAATTTCCAACTTTAATCTTGGAATTTTCAACTTTAAAGTCGGAATTTCCAACTTTAATCTTGGAATTTCCAACTTTAAAGTCGGAATTTCCAACTTTAATCTTGGAATTTCCAACTTTAATCTTGGAATTTCCAACTTTATTCTTGGAATTTCCAACTTTAATCTTGGAATTTCCAACTTTAAAGTCGGAATTTCCGACTTTAATCTTGGAATTTCCAACTTCAATCTTGGAATTTCCAACTTTAATTTTGGAATTTCCAACTTTAAAGTCGGAATTTCCAACTTTAATCTTGGAATTTCCAACTTTATTCTTGGAATTTCCAACTTTAATCTTGGAATTTCCAACTTTAAAGTCGGAATTTCCAACTTTAATCTTGGAATTTCCAACTTTAATCTTGGAATTTCCAACTTTAAAGTCGGAATTTCCAACTTTAATCTTGGAATTTCCAACTTTAAAGTCGGAATTTCCAACTTTAATCTTGGAATTTCCAACTTTAAAGTCGGAATTTCCAACTTTAATCTTGGAATTTCCAACTTTAATCTTGGAATTTCCAACTTTAATCTTGGAATTTCCAACTTTAAAGTCGGAATTTCCAACTTTAAAGTCGGAATTTCCAACTTTAATCTTGGAATTTCCAACTTTAATCTTGGAATTTCCAACTTTAAAGTCGGAATTTCCAACTTTAATCTTGGAATTTCCAACTTTAAAGTCGGAATTTCCAACTTTAATCTTGGAATTTCCAACTTTAATCTTGGAATTTCCAACTTTTTTTCAGAGATTTTACTATGTGGTCAATGCTTTTATACTAAGTGTACAATGTCATTTTGTTATCGCAACTGATTAATAATTATAGTGTTTTCTATTAGAAGTACAATTGAATAGGATTTGAACATTCTTAAATGTTTATTTTGGCGGTGAAATACATTATATCACTAGTCCGCATTTATTGTCCATTACAATCATTCAACGTGTTTGTGTATTGACACTTCAGATCTTACAGATAGATAACGACCGCTCAAGATTTTATCTGAATACAATATAAAAATAGCCAGCCCAAATCGGCAAATGTACATGCTATGACATTTAAATTCATCCAATAAAAGATAGATATTAAAGGATCTATTGGGAAAAAAATATCAACAAGTGCAACTCTAACGTAAGCTGCCAATCTTCCGACAGATCCATTCTAATGGCTAATAGCTAATTTCGGGAAGGTCACAGTCAAGGCAACATTGTTAAAATTTTGATACTATATGTACATTTGTACGAGAAAGATCTTGTCACAATGAAAATACATATGTTAAAATTTTTGAATATAGTCCAAGGTCAATGTCAAGGTCATGCGATAAGAAATGTTAGTACGAACAGAAAAGCATGTCAGGCCATAGTAATTTAATATTCTGTTTTAAGTCCTGAACTTTTTCGATAATTAATATAAGGTATCCTTAATTTTTTTTATAAAAATCACTATTATCACCTAAAATTAAAGATGGAATAGGCATTTCATATAATCAAATATCATTTACTCATTTTTAACCCAAAAAATGCATGTTTGTTAGGATGTGTGTGTGTGTTTTGTTCTGTTTTTTTTTTTTTTTTTGGTTTTGGTTTTTGGGGGGTTTTTTTTTTTTGTCTGAGCAAAAGGTACCCGCCCGATGTAAAACAAGTTTTACCATGGCTTTACAAGGAATACACTTGCAAAAACTGCGAATGGTCTTCGCTAAAGTTTTTTTTTTAAATGTAGGTCATTGGTCAGGATCGAAAGGTAAAAATAAAATAGTACCAAGAGAATACCCATACCAAATATGAGAGCCCTATCTCGTATGGTGATGTAGTTAAGGTAAAAGTTAAAGTTTCTCATATGTAGGTCAAAAGGTTATTGTCAATGTCAAATGGTAAAAAAATTGACGCCACCCGAACAGTACACGAGTCAAAAATGAGTCATATATCTTATGGTGAAAAAATTATTGCCAATTTTATTTTTTGACGGACAGGAAAACAGGGATAGACAGTCAGCCAGCCAGCCAGCCAGACCGACCGACAGACAGACTGACCGACAGACAGACAAATAGTTATTTCTTTAGGGCAACTGCCATTTGGCGGGCCCTTTTATCTGATTAATGTTAGATTTTTGACGGACAGGCAGACGAACGGACGGACAGACACAGTGATTACTAATTCTATGCGGGACCGTAGGTAATCAAACGATAATACTAAAGACTTTGTAATTTGCTGTGCAGAAAATAGCACTTTTTTCAGGAAGGGGACAACCCCTGAAATAGAATACATGTAATAGCATTAAGTCCCCATTCCATTTTCTTCTACCTATTTGATAAAAAGTGTTAACTAAAAAAAAAAAAACATTTCGAGTTGTCACTCATGAAATGTCATGAACGGACAAAAGAAATTTGAACGGATGTGTTAAAACATTATCTTCGGTAGTTTTGTTTTTGATATATTTTTTTTCTTTTCAATATCTCGTAAAAGCATCATCTGCTATCCATAAGCATCTCTTATGCACAATGAAAGTATGTCTAGATTCTAAAATAAAGTTTACTGCCACCTTGACCTTTGACCCTTGACCTTAAAAACTATTAGGGTTCATTCCTGAGGGACCATTTGTGAAAGGTGGTCTCTTGGTGATCACTATGCCTTCTATTCTGTTCACAAATATCTTAAGCTTAAGCCTTTGACCTTTGACCCTTGATCTTGAAAATAAATAGGTTTCTTATCTCCCCATGGAGAACATTTGTGAATATTTTGATGTTTCTATGATAATTTCTTTGGCGTCTATGCTGTTCACAAGGTCCACGCGAAGTCCACTTTGACCTTGAACTTTGACCCCTGACCTTCAAAATCAATAGGGTTTATTCTCTTTCCATTGGAAACATCTATGAAAGGTTTGATATTTCTCTGATGTTTACTTTGTCTTCTATGCTGTTCACAAGAAAATTTGGACACACGCACCCACACCCACACCCACACACGCCCTGACGCACGGCAGCGATAGTCGGCGTTAACCGGAAAAGTTGGGCAAAGTCTTATTTGAAGTCGGAGTTAGTCGTGGTTTATCGGGATTAATTCGGGGGAATCGAAATTCTGGTTTCAATAAACGTCTTCGCATAATCTCTAACCTAATTTAATCCGTATCTATCCGTAGGAATCCGTAGCTCGATCGTCGTGTCAAGTCGTAGCTATTCTTGGCAATCCGTAGCTATCTGGGATGAGACGGAATTTTTTGAACATGTCACAAATTTTCCGTGGCTCTACTATAGATAATTTTGTCGTAGGGTGTCTTGGCAACCCGTAGTAGTGTCGTAGCTATCCGTAGGGGAGTCGTAGCAACCCGTAGCGCATCCGTAGCAATCCGGGACTATTTTTTGCGATAAAAATAGCCATACGACTCTCCTACGGATTGCTACGACTCCCCTACGGATTGATACGACTGACCTACGGATTACTATACGGATAGCCACGGATTTTGTCTTATATTAACTTCAAATCTATCAGTACTCTATGCGTTTTTCGGTCAATATATGAGTTAATACTTCAATAGGTAATGATATAAAACCTGAACACTTCTATCAAACAATTGACACTGTATCAATTTGAAAACATTGGGTGTTTTAGTAAATAATTATTGTTTAAAAGTAGACAGGAATTCAAGCCAGTCCTACAAGCGCGGATCCAGAGGGGTTGGGGATCCGGACACCCCCCCCCTTTCCGTTGGAATTTTCGAAGGATAGTTAAAAAAATACATGAATATACATTTTTTACGGTGCAACATCCGTTTTACTGGCTACGCTAGAAAAACTCAGTTTGTAACCGTAAAATCAGCATTTACCGTCCGCAAACATAACGTTAGAAGCTAGTTTAATATTCTATAAATGATGCTGCGCTTTTCTACATACACCTTGGTCAATAACCAATGGAAACTGAAAAAGACACGAATAGAGGATTTCATTCCAATTCTGAAAAAAAATTGGCTGACTCGCTATCGCTCGCCATTTGTTGTATTCACACATTAGAACGGACAAGCATTACATATGTAAGTAAGTACTATAATGGAAAATTCAAGATTTTAAGCTGTTCGCCAGTTATCTGTTCTATTTATAATAAGAAACAGAACTGACTTACGTTAATCAAGGACTTTATTCATTTATGTTTTTTCTTTTATTTATTTATTATTCTTATTTATTTATTTATTTATTTGCTCTTTAAGAAATTCTGAATTTAGGATCCCCCTGATAAAAAAATCCTGGATCCGCCCATGTCCTACCAATCCGTACTGAATTCGTAGCTATCCTTGTGCGAATCGTGGCTATCCGTACTCGAGTCGTGGTAATCCATAGCAATCCGTACCTATCCGTATCTATCCGTACGCGTGTCGTAGCAATCCGTATCTATCCGTAAGCATGTCGTGGCAATGTCAGGACGATATCCATAGCAATCCTTAGCTATCCCCGCTCGATTCGTACATGTATCAACCCGTAGCATTCCGTACTGGAGTTGTAGGTCCATGGTTCATCAAACATTTTGCGTCCCGACTCGCCACGGATATATCTTTTGTGGAGTTGAAGTGTGGAGGGGGCTTTAATCTTCATACTGTATGCATGAAAACTCAAACCATGGCAAATTATAAGGTATAAAAATCTGTAAGAAATTTGCAAGATAATGGGAAATTTTCATTTTTTGAAACGCGTGTTCATTGGCAATGAGCTGGCGCTCATTAAAGGAGTCTATCTAATTCACTTATATATTTTGTTGATATAGATGCACTCTTTATTTCATATATATAAATTTTATTCCCCAAACTATGACGAAACGATGTCGTTTCCGCTGTAGAATTTGCCAAATTTCTACTATTTTTCCCTTTGTCGAGCACATTTCTAATTCTTATTCCAAGTTATAGGTATAATCTTGTGTAAGCATGATAAAGTGTTAGACTAATTCTTTTCACCGTGTATATACTTTGTTAGGTTTATATTTTATGAGAGTATTATATGACGCTGGGTTTAGACTGCGCGTCAACAGTGGACGTAATGAAAAAAAAAACCTGTATTTTGTAACCTATGTCCGGAGGAACGTTCGATCCCGATTCTCAAGTCTGTCAGAAAATATTTTCAGTGGTTAACTAAATGATCATTTATTCATATGATTTTTCCTTGAAATAAATGTTTGATTATAAATTCAAAGTGAAGAAAAGCGAAACTGAAATCGGAGTCCCGGAAGCATGCGTAGGAGATTGTGCTTTCATAATGCGACCAGAATAATGAATGTTATGCAATGGAAATCATGGAATCTGAGACATTATGATAATTTGTTATATGAGTTGTTAAAGTTAATTTGATTTTAGAATAAAGATTTTAATTTCTTTTTGTGTGTGTGTGTGTGTGTAGGGGGAGGGGGGGGGGTTTGAGAGAAGGAAAGTAACTTCACTCCGCTCGCCGGGTTGTAGAATAAAACTTCCATCGTAAAACTGTCCGACTCGTTACATGTGTGCTCTCCAACTAACTGTCTTTCTGGATATTTTTATTTATTATAAAAATCTGCCATTATGACTATTTGACTAATGGCAGATTTTTATAAATAAAAATATCCAGAAAGACATAACATATGAAAATTTCAACAGTAAAGTACATCTAAAACAAAATGCATTGTATGCAATGCATTTCCTCTTCTGAATATAAATTTGAAGTCTCCAAAAATACCAAGTCCCTTGAAATGTTGTCTTGTATTATATTTAACGTAGCAAGATGCATGTACTGCTGAAATATTTTTTCCAGATACAAAATAGTATATATGTCTCGAACATCTACAAGAGAGAGAGAGAGAGAGAGAGAGAGAGAGAGAGAGAGAGAGAGAGAGAGATCGTTCTATGCATACATGTGTTAGTTAAATTAAGTATATTGTTAACATATTACACGAGTTTAATTAAGTTTAATACGACATTCCGAGAATACAATACCACCCCCCCCCCCAAATTTAGTTTACTGGCATTGACAATCCAACGTAGTCTAGACTGTTGAGATCTATAAACGTAAATACAAGCTCTGTTTAATTGTGAAACATATAAATGTCCCCGGCGGCAGCTTTGAGAATACATTTGTATATTTAACCTGTTATCAAAACAGAAGGTCAAAATCATAAGTCAAAGTCACAAGGTCAAACTTTTGAGGGTCCCTGTAAAGTGCGAAACGAAACAAAAACGAAACGAAACGAAAAGAAACGAAACAAATCGAAACGAAACAGATCGAAACGAAACGAAATAAAACGAAACGAAACAGATCGAAACGAATCGAAACAAAACATAAATCTTAAAGAACTTGAGAAAAATTGATTTTAATCCAGAGAACTAGCAAGGATACATTTGTATCAATATCTGCATAATATTATGTTATTGCCTTCAGCCATTAGTTCTTGTGGCTGGAGGGATTTTAATGGGTCAAAGTTGACGATTAAAACTTAATGTATACTATACGGTATATAGCACAGTTGAATTTTAAAGGATGAAAGGATGAATAACCTCGTCATAGGCGAAAAAAAAATACATGTATTATTTAGCAGGGAGGAGTCTAGTACAGAGGAAATGGAACTGTTCCGTTATGTGTATTTGAAAACTTTATCAGAAAAATCAGAACAAATACGGGGGGGGGGGGGGGGGGGGGCACATTTCGTTTGAAAAAGGATAAGATTTTTTTCCTGAAATGTGCCCTCCTCCAGTTTTATGATCTCATTACGGTGTCATAGCGTGGTTTTCTTTCTCCTCCCCTTTATTCCTCTTATTAAAATACATGAATGGCATTTGACATTTACTATTTCTAATTGTCAACTTCGACTTTTTCAAGAAACCCTCTCGACACTAGTTACAAATGTAGAGCTGATCTCGTCTTCAAATATTCGTTCTTGGCGATTTTTCCTCTTTTTCTCATATTCTTTAAGTTTTATGCTTTGTTTCGTTTCGTTTCGATCTGCTCCGTTTCGTTTTGTTTCGTTTCGATCTGTTTCGTTTCATTTCGATCTGTTTCGTTTCGTTTCGATTTGTTTCGTTTCGTTTTTGTTTCGTTTCGCACTTTACACGGACCCAACTTTTGATACTTACAGCAATGATATTCCAAAATGAATGCATAAATGAAATACAAAGGACCTATCATTTACTATTCCAAAGTTATACCAAGTTTAAAGTTTGAGAAAAGAAGATCAAATTTCAGGGTCTGTCAAAGATCATGGTCTAAGGTGAATGATCTTGTCATAAGTTATCTACATGTGAAATATGTCAGATCTACCACTTATGGTACAAGAGATTTAGCCAACTTTTAAACTTATTAGTTTGCATCCCCTTTCCTTTCGTTGAGATAGATCTCAAAAGCATGATAATACGTCTAAAAACCCGTTATATATACAACATAACATATGCATCATTTGAGCTGTACAAAATTTGAGGGCAAATCACGGAGAAATAAATTTTTTAATGATTTTTCAAATGTTTTTTACAAAAAAATAGGAAAAAGTATATCAAAGATCAAGAACAAGGTCAAAAGATCCAAAAATAAGTACCGAAAGATGGGTCCTCTCAAGATGTTTACACATGCAAAATATAAAAGCCATATCATCTCTTTTTGAAATTCTATGCCCTTTCATTGAAAGGGGGAAAGACTGACGGACGGACGGAATGACAAAAGGACGAATCCAACGCAATATGCCCCCTTGGTCTAAAGACCAGGGGCATAAAAAGTATATAAAGTTAACTATTAACAATAAAGGGAATTGTATTGAAAAAAGTTGGAATTACCAAGATTAAAGTTGGAAATTCCGACTTTAAAGTTGGAAATTCCGACTTTAAAGTTGGAAATTCCAAGATTAAAGTTGGAATTTCCAAGATTAAAGTTGGAAATTCCGACTTTAAAGTTGGAAATTCCAAGATTAAAGTTGGAAATTCCGACTTTAAAGTTGGAAATTCCAAGATTAAAGTTGGAAATTCCAAGAATAAAGTTGGAAATTCCAAGAATAAAGTTGGAAATTCCGACTTTAAAGTTGGAAATTCCAAGATTAAAGTTGGAAATTCCGACTTTAAAGTTGGAAATTCCAAGATTAAAGTTGGAAATTCCAAGATTAAAGTTGGAAATTCCAAGAATAAAGTTGGAAATTCCGACTTTAAAGTTGGAAATTCCAAGATTAAAGTTGGAAATTCCGACTTTAAAGTTGGAAATTCCAAGATTAAAGTTGGAAATTCCAAGATTAAAGTTGGAAATTCCGACTTTAAAGTTGGAAATTCCAAGATTAAAGTTGGAAATTCCAAGATTAAAGTTGGAAATTCCAAGATTAAAGTTGGAAATTCCAAGATTAAAGTTGGAAATTCCGACTTTAAAGTTGGAAATTCCAAGATTAAAGTTGGAAATTCCGACTTTCAAGTTGGAAATTCCTAGATTAAAGTTGGAAGTTCCAAGATTAAAGTTGGAAATTCCAAGATTAAAGTTGGAAATTCCGACTTTAAAGTTGGAAATTCCAAGATTAAAGTTGGAAATTCCGACTTTAAAGTTGGAAATTCCAAGATTAAAGTTGGAAATTCCAAGAATAAAGTTGGAAATTCCAAGAATAAAGTTGGAAAGTCCGACTTTAAAGTTGGAAATTCCAAGATTAAAGTTGGAAATTCCAAGATTAAAGTTGGAAATTCCGACTTTAAAGTTGGAAATTCCAAGATTAAAGTTGGAAATTCCGACTTTAAAGTTGGAAATTCCGACTTTAAAGTTGGAAATTCCAAGATTAAAGTTGGAAATTCCAAGATTAAAGTTGGAAATTCCGACTTTAAAGTTGGAAATTCCAAGATTAAAGTTGGAAATTCCAAGATTAAAAGTCGGAAAATCAGAAAATAAAAAATATATAATTGGCACTTATACGCTTCCGTAGAATTGGCATTACTTCAGAAGATTAAAGTGTGTACTTTCACATTCTTTACAGAAATACGTCTCCATGAACAAAGTATTTGCAGTAAAGGTCATCAATGCAGGTGACCCCCTTGTTAAATTACATCCAATTTTAGGGGGTATACTTACAAAAAATTCTCTGAGATGAAGAACATTAATTAGATGTCTATGTTTGACGTATCAATTCTTTCATTGAGTACCAAGGAAACTTTCAGAATCAACCAAGGTAACGAAAAGGGCATGTATAAGGTTCCAAAGGGGAATAACTCTATAAAACTTAATGAAATTTGAAATTTACTACATTTATGTGAACATGTTGCAAAATCTTAAGATTTTAAAGGAAATTATGAAATATTTCTGAACATAAATAGCGATAAAGACTCAGTGAACAATTCCTCGTGCAAGAGCTGCCAGGATTACTACTCTCCTGCTTACAAGCGGGCATTTCTATAGATCCATAGCAAATTTTCAGCTGCATATGACGGCAAAACTTTAAGTGCCTAGATACGTTTATATGTCATTCCAGAGGAAGTTTATCGATTTCATATGCTTTTACACATCAATTCATTCAAATAAACACATAATCCTTTCAGCTAATTACTTCAGTAAATTTTTAATTATTTCACGGAGCCCCTCCCCCCTTTTTTCCAACATTTTATTCAAATTGCTTATATATTAAAAAATCCGTCTTGAATGGAGCCAATTTGAATTTTGGATGATAAAATAATCTCAGCAGTACATTCTGGAACTACGTTTGCCAAATTGACACCCTTTTTTAGGTATGAAGGTAGTAATTATTTATTTAGTCCCTTTAACATAGAGTTCTATGGGAAGGGGTTATCCCCATTGGGCCTCCATAACTCAGTAAAAAAAGTTGATTTGAAAAATATGCTAATCATCATAACAGAGATTAATAAATTATCTTACTTTTGACCAAAAAAAATTTGGGGGTTAACGTTGCTTTTCTCCCCTTAAATTTTGATTGAAAAAAGGGGGGATGAAATGAACTGTTTCAACTAAAGAAAATACCCCCATTTGGCACCCCTAAATATTTCTATCTTAAATAAATTTCATGAAAATGCTGTACATGCAATGAAAGTCCACAATCAGTACTTTTCTTTCATATCTGTATTAATGAATATTATCCAATCACAGAAGCGCTATCTTTTATTCCTTGTCAAACTTTTGGTGGCCTCAGAAGGGAAGCGACTCGTTCGAAATAATTACTACCTGTATACCAGTACAAAGACTTTTCGATGCATATTTCGGAAGAAAATACACTGGTGCGATATGACTTTCATTTGTCAGGTCATCTAGACTCTTCAGCCGACCTAATGAGAGAATCTTATATATACAGATTCTGAATAACCTAGACGAATATTTGCATTTTATACAATTGTCAACCAATCATATTACCAAGAGGTATTCTATCCGTGCAAGTAGGTTACGAATGATTACAGTATACCGTCAGTCATGACTGACGGTAATAAAATTTTGTGATTGAAAGGTGGGGGGGGGGGCACAAACATGGTTGTGCCCCCCCCCTTTTTTTTTCAAAGTGGGGGGGGGGGGGGGGGGGGCATGTGCCCCCGCTGCCCCCCCCCCCCCCTTTCCTACGCCCTTGTATAAGACCAAGGACTTATAAACAGATAAGACTTACTCAGCAAATTAAAATTATAAGATTCCTGTCAAAATATCAAGAAATGAATTTCAGTGGTGGATCTAGATTTGATAAAAAACCTGAGGGGGTTCATAGTGCAGCTATAAAGGATACTGCTCATAGAAAATCTAACAAACAAAGAAAAAGAAAAGTGCTGGGCATAAACCTCACCTCCTGCAAGTAACGTAAAATGAATGGCGTGGATGTTTACTCTTTGGTTTCAAACAGTAACCGGCGTCGGAGAGTAGCGATCCAGAAAATATGAAGAAATGAAGTATTGATTATGTTTAAATTAAGTCAATATATACAAAAGGGAAATCAGAACTTCAATATTCAATATATCGAACGAAACGGGATGGTTACATTTGACTACATTCCTGGCCTAGGGGAATATTTTTAAACAAGATTTCAAAAAAATATTGAAAAAAATCTTCTTCTTTTTTTCCACACCACATTCGTCATATACAACTCATGTCATAGGTGCTCGTGGACGTGGAGAATCAGTCAATAAGTATCCCGAGATGGTCCCCGGTTTTCTGTATAATCCAAAATACAAGGCAAAAAACTTAATAAATTCTTCTTCCGCCTCAAATTTTCCCGCCCAGCAAATTTTCTGTAAAACGATTATCTTAATATTGAAAAAATCTTAATTATTCAAAATGGTACATGTTGTAGAAGTCCTTAAAATATGATTGCCCCCTCTACATAGGACTATCAACTGATGATAAGATCACAATTAATGTTTTTATGTCATTCCCACGCATGAATTTTACATTACTAGCTAGAATTATATCTTGAAATTTGTATTTTTCTCCATGTCATCGTAAAAAGTGAGCATGGGGAAAGGGAGGAGGTGGGGTGGGGGGAGGGGGCCCAGGTAGCACAAAACATTTTTGAAACATTTCAAAAAGATCGTATTTGGGTTTCCTTTAAACATTCTTATCAAAATGTTTTCAAAACATTCTTAAAACATTCTAGGCTAAAGACAAAACATTTTTAAAATGTTTTGTTAACATTGTGTTGTATCCTTACAAAAGTTAAAACGAGTTAGCTTAGAAAACATTTTCGTAACATTATCAAAATGTTTTAGAATAATGTTTTGACTAAAAGTATGCTCAACATCAAATTTAAAACATTTTGATGATATTCTTAAAACATTGTGGCAAAACGTACGTTATAAAACGTTTTTACGACTTTTCAAAGTTTGCCTTCTGACGTCCAGATTGGAAGTCATTACATTGACGCATATGTTTCAAATATCTTAATAGTGATATGTTATATCATAAATAAGAATTAAAACATGTTGAATTTGGAAACATTTTTACAATATTACAAAAACATTTTAGAATAATGTTTTCATTTAAAGTATCCTCAACATTAAATCTATAACATTTTAGGGATATTCTCATAACATTGTAGTAAAATGTTAGAATCATACTTTATAAAACTTCTTTGTCGAATTTTTGTAATATGTCTCATGACGTCTAGATCGGAAGTCATAACATTTACGCATATGTTTCAAATATTTTTATAGTGACATATTATATCATTAAAAATAATTTAAAATCGTTGTATTTGGAAACATTTTTACAACATTATAAAAACATTTTAGAATAATATTTTGAACACAAGCACCATCAACATTAAATCTATAACATTTTAGGGATATTCTTAAAACATTGTAGCAAAATGTTAGAATCATACGTTATAGAACTTTTTTGACGACTTTTTGTATTATCTCTCCTGACGTCTACATTGGAAGTCATAGCATTTACGCATATGTTTCAAATATTTTGATAGTGATATGTTATATCAAAAAAAAAATTAAAATCGTTGTATTTGGAAACATTTTTACAACATTAAAAAAACATTTTAAACAAAAGTATCATCTATATTAAATCTAAAACATTTTCAGGATATTCTGAGAACGTTGTGGCAAAATGTTAGAAACATACGTTATATAACTTTTTTGTCAACTTTTTGTAATTTGCCTCCTGACATCTAGATTGTAAGTCATAACATTTACGCATAGGTTTCAAATAAATATCTTAAAAGTGATATGTTATATCATCAAATAGAATTCAAACATGTTGAATTTGGAAACATTTTTACAACATTTTAAAAATAATTTAGAATAATGTTTTGAACACGAGCACCATCAATATTAAATCTTTAACATTTTAAGGATATTCTTAAAACGTTGTAGCAAAATGTTAGAATCATACATTATAGAACTTTTTTGACGACTTTTTTTGTAATTTGTCTCCTGACGGCTAGATTGGAAGTCATAACATTTACGCATATGTTTCAAATATCTTAAAAGTGATATGTTGTATCATCAAAAAGAATTCAAATATGTTGAATTTGGAAACGTTTTTACAACATTTTAAAAACATTTTGGAATAATGTTTTGAACACGATCACCATCAACATTAAATCTATAACATTTTAAGGACATTCCTAAAACGTTGTATCAAAATGTTAGAATCATACGTTACATGACTTTTTTGACGAGTTTTTGTAATGTTTCTCCTGACGTCTAAATTGGAAGACATACCATTTACGCACATGTTTCAAATATTTTAATAGTGATATGTTATATCATCAAAAATTCTAAAATTGTTGTATTTGGAAACATTTTTACAACATTATAAGAACATTTTAGATTAATGTTTTGAACAAAAGTACCCTCTACATCAAATCTAATACATTTTAAGGATATTCTTAAAACATTGTAGCTAAATGTAAGAATCATACGTTATATGACTTTTTTGACGAGTTTTTGTAATTTGTCTCCTGACGTCTAAATTGGAAGTCATACCATTTTCGCATATGTTTCAAATATCTTAAAAGTGATATGTTATATCATCAAAAATTCTAAAATTGTTGTGTTTGGAAATATTTTTACAACATTTTAAAAACATTTTAGAATAATGTTTTGAACACACGCACCATCAACATTAAATCTATAACATTTTAAGGACTTTCCTAAAACGTTGTAGCAAATTGTTAGAATCATACATTATATAGCTTTTTTGTCGACATTTTGTAATTTGTCTCCTGATAGGAAGTCAGAACATTTACGCATATGTTTCAAATATCTTAATAGTGATATGTTATATCAACAAAAAGAATTAAAACATGTTGTATTTGGAAACATTTTTACAACATTATAAGAACATTTTAGAATAATGTTTTGAACAAAAATACCCTCAACATCAAATCTAAAACATTTTAAGGATATTCTTAAAACATTATAGCAAAATGTTAGAATCATACGTTATAAAACTTCTTTGTGGATTTTTTGTAATTTGTCTCCTGGTGTCTAGAATGGAAGTCGTAACATTTACACATATATTTGAAATATCTTAAAAGTGATATGTAATATCATCAAAATCAATTTAAAATTGTTGTATTTGGAAACATTTTTACAATTTTTTTAAAAACATTTAAAGATAATGTTTTGAACACAAGCACAATCATCATTAAATCTATAACATTTTAAGGACATTCCTAAAACGTTGTAGCAAATTGTTAGAATCATACGTTATATAACTTTTTTGTCGACATTTTGTAATTTGTCTCCTGACGTCTAGAGTGGAAGTCATAACCTTTACGCATATGTTTCAAATATCTTAATAGTGATATGTTATATCATCAAAAAGAATTCAAACATGTTGAATTTGGAACACTTTTTATAACATTTTAAAAACATTTTAGAATAATGTTTTGAACACAAGCACCATCAACATTAAATCTATAACATTTTAAGGATATTCTTAAAATATTGTAGCGAAATGTTAGAATCATATGTTATATAACTTTTTGATGACTTTTTGTAATTTGTCTCCTAACGTCTAGATTGGAAGTCATTACATTTACGCTTATGTTTCAAATATTTTAATAGTGTTATATCATCAAAAATAATTTAAAATCGTTGTGTTTGAAACATTTTTACAGCATTTTAAAAACATTTTAGAATAATGTTTTGAACACACGCACAATCAACATTAAATCTATAACATTTTAAGGACATTCCTAAAACGTTGTAGCAAAAAGTTAGAATCATACGTACGTTATATGACTTTTTTGACGAGTTTTTGTAATTTGTCTAGAATGGAAGTCATAACATTAACACATATATTTGGAACATCTTAATAGTGATATGTTATATCATCAAAAAGAATTTAATTTTAAACATGTTGAATTTGGAAACGTTTAAACAACATTTTAAAAACATTTTAGAATAATGTTTTGAACAAAAGCATCCTCAACATTAAATCTATAACATTTTAAGGATATTCTTAAAACATTGTAGCAAAATGTTAGAATCATACGTTATATAACTTTTTTGAGAACCTTTTGTAATTTGCCTTCTGACGTCCAGATTGTAAGTTCTACCATTTACGCTTACGTTTCAAATATCTTAATAGTGATATGTTATATCATCAAAATGAATTTAAAATTGTTGTATTTAGAAACATTTCTACAACATAATAAAAATATTTTAGAATAATATTTCGAACAGAAGTACCATCAACATTAAATCTATAACATTTTAAGGATATTCCTAAAACATTATAGCAAAATGTTAGAATCGTACATTATGAAACGTTTTTACGACTTTTTAAAATTTGCCTTCTGACGTCCAGATTGGAAGTCATAACATTTACGCATATGTTTCAAATATCTTAATAGTGATATGTTATATCATCAAAAAGAATTAAAACATGTTGACTTTGGAAACATTTTAAGAACATTACAAAACTTTAAAATTTTTGAATAATGTTTTGAACAAAAGTTCCGTCGACATTAAATCTATAACATTTTAAAGATATTATTAAAACGTTGTAGCAAAATGCTAGAATCATACTTTATGAAAACTTTTTTGAATATTTTTTGTAATTTGTCTTTCTAAGTCTGGATTTGAAGTCATTACATTTATGCAATGTTTCAAATATATTGATAGTGATATGTTATATCATCAAAACGAATTAAACATGCTGAATTTGAAAACACTTTTACAATTGTTAATTGTTAGAATCATCACCTATGTAAAGGTAATGTGTGGTCATTGTCCGTGAAGCTCTGTTTATAACTCGCTATAGGCACTGAGTGTAGACCGGTTCGGGATAGCCTACGTTGCACATGTGTTGATTTCGATATGTAGTTATTCAGGTATATTCTTGTGTGGAAGTAAATTAATTAGTTTTGTGTGGATACGAGAGTCCTGTAAGGATATCGGAGCCCCGTGTGAAAAGCCAAAATGAGCAGTTTTAAGATATAAGCTCTTTTTGTACGTCCATAACGGTGAGTTACATGCATAATTACTATGTTTGCATTTGTATTGTTTTATATTACTTTGATCACTTCATGAATGAATATATACAATATTTGATATTTCTGGAGTTATTTCTATAATAGATAACAATTTACATGCATAATGAAATAAGTACGTATGTGATATACGAACACTCATTTTTTTTTAAATTAGTATTTAGTATTAATCAATATTGTTATAGGTGACCAAAGTGTGATCTCTTGTCCTCTGATGTCTTGTCCTGCCACCCTCTACAAGTTATATATAATGGACCGTTTGAATTATGACATTTGAAGTCCAGCATAATAAACATTTAAGGACATCGAATCATCTTGATATATCCTTTATACGGAGGCCTACAGATGTCAACATTTTTGTTGATTAGCATTTGAATTGTGATGTAGAAACAGACGTATAAGTTTAGATTTTGTTTATATGATTTACCTTCCGGAGTATGTGTGTGTACTTTGTATTTTCCTTATCATAGAAAGGAGGGGATCTCCAACAACACTAGGTTGCAGCACCCACAGCAAAATCCCAAAACACCCATGCAAAAAACACAGAACAGATACCCACAGAAAGAGACGCAAAAGGGACAAGGAACACCAACTCACAACATAGAAACATAAAAGACTACACATAAACCAACGAGACCAATGGGCAACCGGTGCCGACTTAGGACGGCCATCTGCCAAGTAAATAGCAGACGGTGTGGTTATCCTGGATTACGTGCGCACAACCCTCTCACTTCTCCAGTTACCTAGAGGTCTCGAAGAACGTACAAATGTGGTGTAAAACAACCTCCTCACTGTAAGATGACGTCACACAAACAAGACCGCGAAACGCAGAGGCCCCAGAGACACAGATGAATATGTAAATGGATATAAAAAGAGGGCATGCGTAATACAGTCCGTGCTCTGCCGGCTGTAGCGAGCTCATGTATGTAATCACCCGAGGAGTCCGACTGACATTCAGAGAGGACAGGTGGTCGGGGCCCTGTCTTCTCTAAAGAGGTTTGGACAGGGCCCGTCATGGAGTCCCGTCGTCACAGTCAGTCAGAGTGCAAGTCTTAAGAATGCGCTCGTACAAGACTGTATATTGGTCAAGTACCAAGCTTAGTGTCCGTCTGGTGACATAAGGATCATATCCACGGTATAAAAGGCGTTTGATGACTCTGACGCATTTTCGATACATATGCTGTCTACCTTTGATCCTTCTTATTTTGTTAATTATGTCACTATAAAAATATCATGTTTCATTTCATATTTTTGCGAATAAACTTACTTGAAATTGAATGAGGGATTTTGAGAATCTTTGAGAGTTGATGCTGTTTAAGGTTTCTCATTTATTCTGAAAACACATTTTGATCAACATTTTCAGGATCTTCCTAAAACATTGTTGAAAAATAATAGATTCACACGTTAATTTTTTTATTTTTCGACTTTATGTTATTTGTCTTCTTACGTCCTGATTAAAAGTAATGACAATTACCCATACTATCTTACTGATGATATGTATATAATCAAAACAAGATGACCTAGAGGGCCACGATCGTTCACCTACATTTACTATAAGCATATCAATATACATAAAACAAAAGGAAGTTTGTCAAAAACTTGACTTCGAGGTGGAACCAAAAAATAACAACACTTTTTAGACATCTCTCTAGATCATCCTGATGCTTTGAATTTGTAGATTTGTGCTTCGCTTCACGGTACCCCCATGATTTATTTTTGCCTAAGGTGGCGCCCCTTGTTGAAGAATCGAAGGTAGACCATTGAAATTGTGTTAGAATAATCAAACGCTTTTTATACCGTGAATATTACCCTTCTGTTACCAGATGGACTAAATCTACAGCCTTGTACAAGCGCATTCTTAAGAATTGCGCTCTGACTGACTGTGACGAGGGGACGCCATGACAGGCCCTTTCCAAACCTCTTCAAGGAAGACAAGTCCCCGACCACCTGTTCTCTGAATCTCAGTCAGATTTCTCAGGTGATAACATGCATTAGCCCGCTAAAGCCGGCAAAGCACTGTATACCGTACGCATTCTGTTTTTACATCCATTTACATATCCATCTGTGTGTTTCTTGGCCCCTGCGTCATGCTGTCTCTTTCTATGTTCATCTTACAGTGAGGAGATTATTTTTCACCACAGTTGTACGTTCTTCGATACCTCTGGATAATCGGGAAAGTGGGAGGGTTGTGCGCACGTAATTTGGATAACTACACGGTCTGCTACTGACGTGGCAGATGGCCGTCCTGCACAGTCTGCACAGATTGCCTATTGGTCTCGTTGGTTTATGTATATTATAATTTGTCTTTGATGTTTCTATGTAATTTATCGTTCCTTGTACCATTTGCGTCTCTTTCTCTGCATGTCTGCTTTGTGTTTTTGCAGTGGGTGTTTTGTAATTTGCTGTTGGTGTTGCAACCGGGTATTGTTAGAGATCCCCTTCCTTTCTGTAAGTGTTTTTAAAATTGTTTGAAGCTGAAAATCCCCCCTTTATTTTTACATTTGAAAACAAATTATAAACATTCTATCAGTTGAAATTTCAGCCTAAAATACAGCTAAAAGCATTTAGTAACTGGAATATGCCAAATATGCAGTAAATAAGAGTCTTAAATCATACACATATTGAAATATATAAAGAAAATGCAAAAATGGGCATTTCTGACTACGTCCGAAAAGACGTAAAAAACGCGTAAAAATTTGAATTTTAATTTTGGTTCCACTCCGAAGTCAAATTTACGTATTGGTCAAAATGTTTAGAAACAGTTAGTTTATATGTTTTAAGCAAATATTTAGGAGATATTTCACAAAAAATGTTTTGAAAATATGATTTTGTTGACTGTTAATAACATATTTTTTAACATTATATTGAAATGTTTCAGTGAGATTCTGTTATACTGTCTGAGAGGAATCATTTCAAGAACGTGTTTGAAAAATATTTTGAAAATATTATTTTGTAAGGTTTCAATAACATTTTTAAATCTTCTTTCGAAACATTTTGTCAAAATGTGTTTGTAACATTTAATTCATATGTTTTAAGCAAATATTAAGAAAACGTTTCACGAAAATGTTTTGAAAATGTGATTTTGTAGAGTTTTGATAACATTCTTAGATCATTTTGAATAAACATTATATTGCAATGTTTCAGCAATATTTTTTATTGCATTCGGGGAGACATTACTAAAACGTGTTTGAAAAATGTTTTAAAAACATTATTTTGTAAGGTTTCAATATCATTTCAAAAACTTTTCTAGTAATATTTTGTCAAAATGTTTTAGTATCATTTAACTTATATGTTTGAAGCAAATATTTAGGAAATGTTTCACGAAAATGTTTTGAAAATGTGATTTTGTGGAATTTTGATAACATTCTTAGATCATTTTGAATAAACTTATATTGCAATGTTTCAGCAATATTTTTTATTGCTTTCGGGGAGACATTTCTAAAATTTGTTTAAGAAATGTTTCAAAAACATTATTTTGTAAGGTTTCAATAACATTTCAAAAACTTTTCCAGTAATATTTTGTCAAAATGTTTTTATATCATGTAACTTATATGTTTGAAGCAAATATTTAGGAAATGTTTCACAAAAATGTATTTGAAACGTGATTCTGTGGAGTTTTTATAACATTTATAAAACATTAGTTATAGACATAATATTCTTGTTACATTTAGTCATGTTTTTATAACATATTAATATAACATATATATTTCAATATTGACAATTTCAACCATTAGGTTGGTATCACTGCTGGTGGATTGTTAGACCCGAGTGTATCACTCGCCTAGTTATTGTGTTTACGTACTGCATTGAATTATATTCTAAATTTACTGTCATCCAGTTAGACCTAAATCTTAAAACTAAGAAATATCACCCTCATTGCATAGCTCTGTCTTTAGCTGGGATTTCAGCATACTTTGTACGGTCATATTTAGATTTTAAAAGCTCCTTTCGCCTACCCGCCAACGATTTTTGTCTGGCCATATTTGTCACTTCAATACGCTTGTCGAGTGTCACTGCTGGTGAAATAGGAGTTCCCTAAGGCACATGTAGCCACGTTCGGTCAATTTCGGTAGGTCGTTTCTTCAAACGCATTTGAAAATTTTTGCTTACAAAATTTCTCAAATTTCTAAAAACCTGGGTCTTGTAGCATCATATCCAAGCCATCTTGCTACGTCTTTCGGTATATTTAGGACATAATTTTCACAGATGTTGGCCATTTTACACTGTTTAGATTAAGGATCACTGACGAGGGTTAAATACCCGAAACGTGCGTTTCTGGTCCATGCTGACAATTTATATGCACTTAAATGATGCTAATGAATTTGAAGAAGTTAAAGATTCTGAAAGCATCCGACACAAAATTTGGAGCAAGAGGAAATTAACAGTATATATTGTAGACGGCGCCAGGAAAATCCACTTTGGCTTTTTTCAACCTCTTTGACATTAATAATGCGGAAGTGTTCCAACTCTATACCTTCTTGAAAAACATTTAAACCATTTTTATGAACCAGACACGTGTTTCGAACATTAAATTCTCATCAGTGATGCTTCCAGCCGCAGTAATTTTGCAGGAGCAGCCTAAATTGATATCTGCAGCGTCCTTTAGTGCTATTTTTAAATTTAAATTTGTGTATGTGCTTTACAGAGGGTGCGCGGCTCAAAATTTCCTTAGGGTCGATTAAGTACTACTGGAGAGGATTTAATATCCGAACACACATATTAAGTACAATCAAATTGGAACTATAGAACATATTTCATTATTGACAATTGCAATATTTCAGTGACGTTCTATTCTAGCGTTTTCGAGGAAACATTTCTATAAGATGTTTGAAAAATATTTTAAAAACATTATTTTGGTGAGGTTTCAATAACATTTCAAAATCTTAAATTGAAACACTTCGTCAAAATGTTTTTGTAACATTATTATTGTCTTTAGCAATCATTTTAGAAATGTTTATGGAAAAACGTTTTGAAAACATAATTTTGTTTTATTAACATTTTGAACTAACATCATAATGCAATGTTTTAATGACATTCTTCTCAAATGTTTCTGGGGAAACATTTCTGAAACGTTTTTAAAAATACTTAGTAAAAATATTATTTGTAAGGTTTCAATAACGTTTTAAAAGTGTTTTTCTGAAACTTTTGTCAAAATGTTTTGAAACATTTGACTTAAATGTCTTAGGGCACAATGCAAATAAGTTCTGGATCAGTGGAGCTTGAAGACACCATGTCGAAATATGAATCTATCATTTCGTATCAATGTTAAGATGTTATAGATGTTTTAAAACATTCTTCAAAAACATTCTGATAAACCTTTTCAAATGTTTCCAAATTTAACATGTTTTGTCTTTTTAGCTCACCTGAGT
Source organism: Pinctada fucata (assembly GCA_028142955.1). NCBI lineage: Eukaryota > Metazoa > Mollusca > Bivalvia > Pterioida > Pteriidae > Pinctada > Pinctada fucata. The sequence goes on from AP027104.1 coordinate 15,124,544, forward strand.
TTTTGAAGAATATTTAGAATATTAATACTTAAACATAAATCTATTACATCTCATGAATATTTCTAAAACATATTTCTATTTCGATATGGTTTCTTCAAGCTCCACTGACCCAGAATATATCCTTAATGTTCCCTAAGACATATAAGTCAAATGTTTAAAATTATTATGACAAAATGTTTCAGAAAACAATTTGAAAATGTTATAAATATTAAATATTTTTCAGAAATGTTTTTACAGAAACATTTGAGAGGACTCTCATTAAACATTGCATTATAATGTAAATTCAAAATGATGTTTTCAAACTTTTTTGAGAAACACTTCTAAAATGATTGCTAAAGACAATAATAATGTTACAAAAATATTTTGACAAAGTGTTTCGATAAAAGGATTTGAAATCTTATTGAAACCTCACCAAATGTGTTTTTAAAATATTTTTCAAACACGTTTTAGAAATGTTTCCTCGAAAACATAAGAAAAGAATGTCACTGTAAATATTGAAATATATGCTCTATAGTACTAATTTTAATGTACTAGACACGTGTTTCGGTTATTCAATCCTCGTCAGTGGTACTTTATGTCACAGAGTTTGAATAAAGCCAAAGTGGATTTTTCTGGCGCCGTCTACAATATATACTTTTAACTTCCTCTTGTCAAAAATGAGCGGCTCCAACTTTTGTGTAGGGTGTTTTCAGAAACGTGCTTAAATAATAATAAGGCCAAAAACCGTTGGAGGGTAGGCACAATTTAAGGAGCTTTTAAAATCTAAACCTAACCGTAAAAATTATGCAGAAATCCCAGTTAAGGACAGGGCTACGTGATGAGGGACTTACCTCTTAATTTTAAAAAATTTAGGTCTAATCTAACGACAGGTAATTTAGAATATCTTTCAGTGCAGTACAGGTAGCCAAATACCAACCTAGTGGTTGAAATCGTCAATATTGAAGTATATATGTTATATAAATATGTAACAGAAACATTTTAACTAAATGAAACAAAATATAATGTTTATTCACGATGTTTTAAAACTGTTATCAAACTCCACAAAATCAAGTTTTCAATACATTTTTATAAAACATTTCCAAATATTTGCTTCAAACATTTAAGTTAGATTTTACAAAAAGATTTTGACTAAATGTTATAAGAAAAGTCTTTGAAATGCTATTGAGACCTTACAAAATAATGTTGTTTTCTTTTTCTTTTTTAAATATTTTTCAAACACGTTTAAAAAATGTTTCTTCGAAAGCATTAAACATTTCCTTAATATTTGCTTAAAACATATGAGTTAAATGTTATAAATACATTTTGAAAAAAAATGTTACAAGAAAATTTTTCAATAATACTGAAACATTTCAAAAAATGTTTTTCAAATTTTTTTTTCAAACACGTTTTAGAAATGTTTCCTCAAAAACGTTATAATGAAATGTGACTGAAACATTGCAATATAATGCTTATTCAAAATGTTATTAAAACTCCACAAAATCAAGTTTTCAAAACATTTTTGTGAAACATTTTCTTAATGTTTGCTTTAAACATGTTAGCTAAATGTTACAAAAACATTTTGACAAAATGTTTCAAAAGAAATTTTTGAAATGTTACTGAAACCCTAAAAAATAACGTTTTAAAGATATTTTTGAAACAAGTTCTAGAAACATTTCAGAAGAATGTCACTTAAACATTGCAATATAATGTTTATTCAAAATGTTTTTAACATGTTATTAAACCTCCACAAAATCATCTTTACAAAACATTTTTGAGAAACATTTCCTAAATGTTTGCTTAAATCATATAAGCTAAATATTACAAAAACATTTTGACAAAATGTTTCAAATGAAGTTTTTGAAATGTTATTGAAACCTTACAAAATAACGTTTTTAAAATAATTTTAAAACAAGTTCTAGAAACATTTCAGAAAAATGTCAATTTAACGTTGCAATAAAATGTTTATTCAAAATGTTTTTAAAATGCTATTAAAACTCCACAAAATCATGTTTCCAAACATTTCCTAAATGTTTGCTTAAAACATATAAGTCAAATGTTTCAAAAACATTTTGACAAAATGTTACAAGAAAAGTTTTTAAAATGTTATTGAAACCTTACAAAATAATGTTTTTAAAATATTTTTGAAATAAGTTCTATAAACATTTCAGAAGAATGTCACTTAAACATTGCAATAAAATGTTTATTCAAAATGTTTTTAAAATGTTATTAAAACTCCACAAAATCACGTTTTCAAAACATTTTCGTGAAACATTTCCTAAATGTTTGCTTAAAACATATAAGTCAAATGTTTCAGAAACATTTTGACAAAATGTTACTAGAAAAGTTTTTAAAATGTTATTGAAACCTTACAAAATAATGTTTTTAAAATATTTTTGAAACAAGTTCTATAAACATTTTAGAAGAATGTCACTTAAACATTGCAATAAAATGTTTATTCAAAATGTTTTTAAAATGTTATTAAAACTCCACAAAATCACGTTTTCAAAACATTTTCGTGAAACATTTCCTAAATGTTTGCTTAAAACATGTAAGTCAAATGTTTCAAAACATTTTGACAAAATGTTACTAGAAAAGTTTTTAAAATGTTATTGAAACCTTACAAAATAATGTTTTTAAGATATTTTCTAACACAAGTTCTATAAACATTTTAGAAGAATGTCACTTAAACATTGCAATAAAATGTTTATTCAAAATGTTTTTAAAATGTTATTAAAACTCCACAAAATCACGTTTTCAAAACATTTTCGTGAAATATTTCCTAAATGTTTGCTTTAAACATATAAGTCAAATGTTTCAAAAACATTTTGACAAAATGTTACTAGAAAAGTTTTTAAAATGTTATTGAAACCTTTCAAGTAACGTTTTTCAAATGTTTTTGAAACACGTTTTAGAAATGTTTTCTCGACAATATTTAAAAAGAATGTCATTTAAACATTACAGTGTAATATTTATTCCAAATGTTTTTAAAATGTTATTAAAACTCCACAAAATCACGTTTTCAAAACATTTCAAAGAAATATTTTCCAAACCATTTTAGAATATTTTTAAAACATTTTAAAAACATTTCTGTGTTAGCTGGGGGGTTACAGGATGACTTCTGCAAGCCGTTTTTTTCAGCAATTGTAAGAGCCGGATTTTTTTTTTTCGTCGGCCCTTCGGGTCGGTTTATTTTTATAATTTTTTAATTCTCCAAATGTTGAAAATTACACTTTTAAAAGTGTCAGCGCAAAATGTCGGCCACAAGATGTATAAAATATCAAACACGGAGTGGGTATCTCTATATGTTGGATGACAGAAGGGGGGCTATTTTCATGATTCCTTCTGGCCAGAATCTTTTCCCCCTAATATATCCGTCCGGAGATTATTTTTTTTTTGCATAGTACGTCTTCCTGCCGCCTCCCCCCCCCCCCTTTCCATAAAATCACATGGCTGTTCCCTAAGATCATGAGAACACCTGTAAATTGATAGATTGATTGACTGATGGTACCATAATAGACGGAATAAACAGTCGCCCCCTCTCTCTTTCATTATTTTTATTTATGCTAAATCTAGGACTTGGGGGGGGGGGGGGGTTTCGCTTGTTGCATTCCCCTTTCGATCTGGCCAGACCCCATGTTAATAAATTGCTTAGTTATTATTCAAGACTCGAAACACATACGTATTATATGTTTATGATATATGAATCCATTAAAACATAATATAAAGCAAAGCGTACCGAAAAGAAAGTTTACAGCATTCAACATAAAAAAATGTATTCCAAATCAATAAGTTTGGATGAAAGGGGGGGGTGAATTTGCCATGATGTTGAAAACCAGCATATAAATGACTGCACTGATTCGGCCCTCACCCAGGCAATACCAACCTTCTGGAGATTTTATCATAAAAAAGATACAATCTAGTTTTAACACCTCACTGAAGATCGTAGGGGAAGGACAGGATGGGGAAAGGGGGGGGCACTTACGCTCATGAGCGTATGTAATAGATTTATAAATATACGTCCCTGTTACGCCCAATCCAATCCAGTTCTCTGGAAAGAAAAATACGGTAGGGTGATAATGAGAGATTGCAAGGATTCTAGGAATCGTCAAACACGTACAAATGTATATATTTACTCGAACAAGGTACGTTTTTCACTAGAGAGAGCGACATTGAAACAAAATTCTAAATTAGACTATGACATTCATAAAATGCCAATTGATCTTACGGGAGGATAAAAACTTTCGCATTAGAAGAAAAACCGGCTTGATTTTTTTTCGGAAAAATTTAATAAAAACGTACAGCCCGAAAGACAGACGAAAATAAATCCGGACCATGTAGATTCTGTGTATTGAAGAAAATAAAACCCCATTCCCTCTGAGCTGGTATATATTTATTTAGCCTTAACCCCCTTGATTTGAAAAATCCCCAGGATCCCTTATGTATAATTATATTTTTTAACAACGCTACCTCTGCGAATAAACATTACGCTATAAACGATTAGAATCATGCAAAGTTTCCCATCTTTCGAATTGGCGTTTACAGATTATTACTTCGGGTAGGTCCGATGCAACAAAATAAAACGTAACAAAAAGAATACTAAATATCCTAATTGATTTTTCCGGGCAGCGAGCGGTTGAATTTCCCGGTTTAAAAAAAAAGTCGCGCGGGCCCCAATTATTCAATTTAAACTACAATGTACTTCATTTCGATTCATCAGTGATGATATACGTTACTTGATATTACCTATGTACTGTCCTAAATCGAGCATTCTAGCGTTTTATCTTATGCGACATCGCCTGCGTTATAACGTCATGCGTATGACGCGATGACGTTCGAATCGTCTAATACGTTGCGCAGTGCTATGTGCGCACACGTGATGAGTCACCATCGTTAAACAAGGAGGGAATCTCCAACAACACTAGGTTGCAGCACCCACAGCAAAACCCCAAAACATCCAATGCAAAAACACAGAGCAGACAAGCACAGAAAGATACGCAAAAGGGACAAGGAGCGTCAACGCACAACACAGAAACATCAAACACAAAGGACTACACATAAACCAACGATACCCATGGACAACCGGTGCCGACTTAGGACGGCCATCTGCCATGAAAATAGCAGAAGGTGTGATTATCCTGGATTACGTGAGCACAACCCTCCCACTTTTCCGATTACCCAGAGGTCTCGAAGAACGTAAAATTGTGGTGTAAACAACCTCCTCACTGTCAGATGACCACACACAAACAAGACCGCAAAACGCAGGGGCCCAAGCAACACATATAAATATGTAAATGGATATAAAAAGAGGGCGTACGTAATACAATCCGTGCTCTGCCGCCGCGAGCTCATGTATGTTAAATTAAATATTACCCGAGGAGTCCGACTGACATTCAGACAGGACAGGTGGTCGGGGCCCTGTCTTCTCTAAAGAGGGTTGGACAGGGCTCATAATGGAGTCCCGTCGTCACAGTCAGTCAGAGTGCAAGTTAAGAATGCGCTGGTACAAGACTGTAGATTGGTCAAGTACCAAGCCTAGTGTCCGTCTGGTCCGGTATAAAAGGCGTTTGATGATTCTGCCGCATTTTCGATAGTTATGTTGTCTATCTTTGATCCTTCTTATCTCATTAATTAAACAGTGGCAGAATGGGTCAGTTTATCGTAGACACATGGGACAATCAAAGAGACAAGTACGGAGTGCTAGTAGATCAAATACTAACCTAAAAAGTCAAAAGCGTTTCTTGTTTATTGTGCTCATTTATCATCATCTGACAACTCTAACATACTTTCAAAAACAACAGCTTTCAGAGTTCGACATAGAATGCCGTCGTCATAATTGATAAGCATGCGCATCTTCAAAGTAATTTAAGTCGGTGATCGCAGGTTACAGCTTGGCACCATCCCTCCAATGCTCTTTGGTGATAGATTTTATTTGATTCTGCTGCTGAATCGACCCAACAGAAATGGAGCTGCGCAATCTTTACAAGATAGGTACACACATTTCAAAAGTCAAAGTAGAGGGCGCTATTGAAATAAATTTGGTTCGTCTGGAAATGACTTTGGCTTGAAGTACCTCTGATGAGAATTTACTATCTGACACACGTTTCTGGTGCATAAGAATTGTTTGAAATGTTGTTCAATGTTATTTGGAACACATAAATTCTTATGCTCTCCGAAAAATTTCAAGGGAGCATATAGTAGCCGTCGTGTCTGACTGTCTGTGTCTGTCTGTCCGTCCGGCCGAGCTCATAGCTCCTAAACGCTACATTTGAATTTGATCACATTTCACACAAATGTTCATTTAAGAAATGAATCTCATATTTTTTCTGTCGATATGACATAAAATTGCATCAATGCGCGTAGCGGTGATACCTGCATTCACAGAAAAAATATTCATTTCTTATCATTTAATTATCATCTATTTATGGAAAACATACTGTTTTCTTGGATCTAAAAACAATAAATTACCGCACTATATTTCGTAAGTCGGAGGGTTTCGCAGTGATACGTCTGTCAAAACAAGTTATGGTAGACACCATGATTCAACCAGCGAACGATAGTCTCTCTATATCTTTGGAATAAGGACCAGTTTGAGCAAATTCTACATGCACTATTAATTTTTGAGTAAGTAGAAAAGAAATGGTACACTTGAAATGATAAGCAAACATCAACAAATTGTATTTTCAGCTACGAGTTCATTCGTGTTTAAGGGAACCCCCGGTTCTAAAAATTGTGCTATAAATAGACTTCCGTGAAGAATTGTGTTGATCGATGTATCAACAAACTTTTGAAAATGACAATAGAAATTAGATGATAAGGATATATCCTTTGGGACCTACGTCAATCATCAAAGGTCAAGGTCATTTCCGGGCTAAAATTGGCCTTTTTGCAATAAGAAAATTAGAAATAATTAAAAATCAGTATTTTGTACAAATGGTCTAAAATTTTATACAAAGATAGAATAATGCATAATCTTTTACATAACATTTGGAATGGTTTTAAAGATTTTTTTATTGCGTTGATGAAAAATTGTGTGCCAAAAGGGGTGGGGTGATACACATAGGTGAATGTATATTAAACAGTGATTATTCAATCCCTCGTCTTCTTACATTTAATTTCTACGACTCTTTTTACACTAGATGATTCGTTTTTTACGTCAATGAGTCGCAGATGAGTTGAAAAAAAATATTCTAGCATGTTGAATGATACTGCATCATACTAATCGCGGAATGCCAGATGGGTTATGAGGCTCTAGAATTGATAGATTGTAGAACATTAGAGCCACAGATACCCCCTTTCGGGTTTAAAAAGATATTAAAAGTCTACTAAGCGACAGATTTTTGCATGAATCCATTTCTGAGCTTATTTTGATACTATCTAGCAGATATAAAAGTTTCAAGCAAAAAATGGTGGTGCGATTCGAGTATTTAATCGTCATAATAGTATAATTTACAAAGGAATATATAGGAAAAAATAATTGGGGTCTGATACCTATAAGTGCGCGTAGTGATATCTCGTGTGCAACTAAATAGAGACCAGACGAGGGAAAAAGGAGAAAATATGATACATGTAGGATGAAAATATCATTTTCACGATACTGCTAGATGCCAATTCTTGTGTTATCAGGACTGATCTGGCGAAAATCGGGGGGGGGGGGGGTCGGGGCGAGCGAACATGGGAAAGGAGGCCGAGGTAAGGACATAGTGTGATTTTTTTCATTACTGCGACATGCTTGCATTAGCTGTGTGTCATGTTGTTACTTTTACCATAAATATATTTGATCTCATCCAATAGCCAAGCATTGCCTGGTCTCAGCCCCCCCCCCCCCTCCGCCTGAAAAAAGGAAATTGGGGAAAGGGGGGGGGGCTCCGTTTTTCTATCTCCGCTCGTAGTTCACATGTACAACTGAACTTCGTTTGCTGGAATAATGTATTTATATGACATCTCATGCGTTCTGCACTAAAAATATAATTGAAATCGTAAAAGAATAAGTTTTCTGATGTTTTAAACGTTAATTTTTAATTTTTTGTCGATACACTAAGAGGGCCTAACGAAAATTCATATAAATTCGAAAACGGTACGTATGCAGTTTTTAGCACCATAAATTATGAGAATTCAGCCATTTGAAAGAGTCACATTTCATTTTTTATACATATCTGTAGAATTGCGAAAATAACAGAAATTTGAAATTAGCGTAATTGAAAATAATTCTTATCAAAAACTTGATTTAGGGGACATCAATAGACTACATGTAAAATGCTACTATTTGAATAATAATGAAAGTATTGAGCTGAAACTTGATAGATAGCAACAGAAGATACCAAGGAAGGGTTCTGATGCAAAAGTTTGACTTTCAATTAAATTTTTTGAGAGTTTTAGATTACAGATCACAATTAATTTTGAATGTTCGTTGACCACGCAAATAGTTCCTGATTATTCAATCCCTCGTCTTCTTACATTTAATTTCTACGACTCTTTTTACACTAGATGATTCGTTTTTTACGTCAATGAGTCGCAGATGAGTTGAAAAAAAATATTCTAGCATGTTGAATGATACTGCATCATACTAATCGCGGAATGCCAGATGTGTTATGAGGCTCTAGAATTGATAGATTGTAGAACATTAGAGCCACAGATACCCCCTTTCGGGTTTAAAAAGATATTAAAAGTCTACTAAGCGACAGATTTTTGCATGAATCCATTTCTGAGCTTATTTTGATACTATCTAGCAGATATAAAAGTTTCAAGCAAAAAATGGTGGTGCGATTCGAGTATTTAATCGTCATAATAGTATAATTTACAAAGGAATATATAGGAAAAAATAATTGGGGTCTGATACCTATAAGTGCGCGTAGTGATATCTCGTGTGCAACTAAATAGAGACCAGACGAGGGAAAAAGGAGAAAATATGATACATGTAGGATGAAAATATCATTTTCACGATACTGCTAGATGCCAATTCTTGTGTTATCAGGACTGATCTGGCGAAAATCGGGGGGGGGGGGGGGGGGTCGGGGCGAGCGAACATGGGAAAGGAGGCCGAGGTAAGGACATAGTGTGATTTTTTTCATTACTGCGACATGCTTGCATTAGCTGTGTGTCATGTTGTTACTTTTACCATAAATATATTTGATCTCATCCAATAGCCAAGCATTGCCTGGTCTCAGCCCCCCCCCCCTCCGCCTGAAAAAAGGAAATTGGGGAAAGGGGGGGGGCTCCGTTTTTCTATCTCCGCTCGTAGTTCACATGTACAACTGAACTTCATTTGCTGGAATAATGTATTTATATGACATCTCATGCGTTCTGCACTAAAAATATAATTGAAATCGTAAAAGAATAAGTTTTCTGATGTTTTAAACGTTAATTTTTAATTTTTTGTCGATACACTAAGAGGGCCTAACGAAAATTCATATAAATTCGAAAACGGTACGTATGCAGTTTTTAGCACCATAAATTATGAGAATTCAGCCATTTGAAAGAGTCACATTTCATTTTTTATACATATCTGTAGAATTGCGAAAATAACAGAAATTTGAAATTAGCGTAATTGAAAATAATTCTTATCAAAAACTTGATTTAGGGGACATCAATAGACTACATGTAAAATGCTACTATTTGAATAATAATGAAAGTATTGAGCTGAAACTTGATAGATAGCAACAGAAGATACCAAGGAAGGGTTCTGATGCAAAAGTTTGACTTTCAATTAAAATTTTTGAGAGTTTTAGATTACAGATCACAATTAATTTTGAATGTTCGTTGACCACGCAAATAGTTCCTGATTATTCAATCCCTCGTCTTCTTACATTTAATTTCTACGACTCTTTTTACACTAGATGATTCGTTTTTTACGTCAATGAGTCGCAGATGAGTTGAAAAAAAATATTCTAGCATGTTGAATGATACTGCATCATACTAATCGCGGAATGCCAGATGTGTTATGAGGCTCTAGAATTGATAGATTGTAGAACATTAGAGCCACAGATACCCCCTTTCGGGTTTAAAAAGATATTAAAAGTCTACTAAGCGACAGATTTTTGCATGAATCCATTTCTGAGCTTATTTTGATACTATCTAGCAGATATAAAAGTTTCAAGCAAAAAATGGTGGTGCGATTCGAGTATTTAATCGTCATAATAGTATAATTTACAAAGGAATATATAGGAAAAAATAATTGGGGTCTGATACCTATAAGTGCGCGTAGTGATATCTCGTGTGCAACTAAATAGAGACCAGACGAGGGAAAAAGGAGAAAATATGATACATGTAGGATGAAAATATCATTTTCACGATACTGCTAGATGCCAATTCTTGTGTTATCAGGACTGATCTGGCGAAAATCGGGGGGGGGGGGGGGGTCGGGGCGAGCGAACATGGGAAAGGAGGCCGAGGTAAGGACATAGTGTGATTTTTTTCATTACTGCGACATGCTTGCATTAGCTGTGTGTCATGTTGTTACTTTTACCATAAATATATTTGATCTCATCCAATAGCCAAGCATTGCCTGGTCTCAGCCCCCCCCCCCCCCCTCCGCCTGAAAAAAGGAAATTGGGGAAAGGGGGGGGGGCTCCGTTTTTCTATCTCCGCTCGTAGTTCACATGTACAACTGAACTTCATTTGCTGGAATAATGTATTTATATGACATCTCATGCGTTCTGCACTAAAAATATAATTGAAATCGTAAAAGAATAAGTTTTCTGATGTTTTAAACGTTAATTTTTAATTTTTTGTCGATACACTAAGAGGGCCTAACGAAAATTCATATAAATTCGAAAACGGTACGTATGCAGTTTTTAGCACCATAAATTATGAGAATTCAGCCATTTGAAAGAGTCACATTTCATTTTTTATACATATCTGTAGAATTGCGAAAATAACAGAAATTTGAAATTAGCGTAATTGAAAATAATTCTTATCAAAAACTTGATTTAGGGGACATCAATAGACTACATGTAAAATGCTACTATTTGAATAATAATGAAAGTATTGAGCTGAAACTTGATAGATAGCAACAGAAGATACCAAGGAAGGGTTCTGATGCAAAAGTTTGACTTTCAATTAAAATTTTTGAGAGTTTTAGATTACAGATCACAATTAATTTTGAATGTTCGTTGACCACGCAAATAGTTCCTGATTATTCAATCCCTCGTCTTCTTACATTTAATTTCTACGACTCTTTTTACACTAGATGATTCGTTTTTTACGTCAATGAGTCGCAGATGAGTTGAAAAAAAATATTCTAGCATGTTGAATGATACTGCATCATACTAATCGCGGAATGCCAGATGTGTTATGAGGCTCTAGAATTGATAGATTGTAGAACATTAGAGCCACAGATACCCCCTTTCGGGTTTAAAAAGATATTAAAAGTCTACTAAGCGACAGATTTTTGCATGAATCCATTTCTGAGCTTATTTTGATACTATCTAGCAGATATAAAAGTTTCAAGCAAAAAATGGTGGTGCGATTCGAGTATTTAATCGTCATAATAGTATAATTTACAAAGGAATATATAGGAAAAAATAATTGGGGTCTGATACCTATAAGTGCGCGTAGTGATATCTCGTGTGCAACTAAATAGAGACCAGACGAGGGAAAAAGGAGAAAATATGATACATGTAGGATGAAAATATCATTTTCACGATACTGCTAGATGCCAATTCTTGTGTTATCAGGACTGATCTGACGAAAATCGGGGGGGGGGGGGGGGGGGGGGGGTCGGGGCGAGCGAACATGGGAAAGGAGGCCGAGGTAAGGACATAGTGTGATTTTTTTCATTACTGCGACATGCTTGCATTAGCTGTGTGTCATGTTGTTACTTTTACCATAAATATATTTGATCTCATCCAATAGCCAAGCATTGCCTGGTCTCAGCCCCCCCCCCCTCCGCCTGAAAAAAGGAAATTGGGGAAAGGGGGGGGGGGGGGCTCCGTTTTTCTATCTCCGCTCGTAGTTCACATGTACAACTGAACTTCATTTGCTGGAATAATGTATTTATATGACATCTCATGCGTTCTGCACTAAAAATATAATTGAAATCGTAAAAGAATAAGTTTTCTGATGTTTTAAACGTTAATTTTTAATTTTTTGTCGATACACTAAGAGGGCCTAACGAAAATTCATATAAATTCGAAAACGGTACGTATGCAGTTTTTAGCACCATAAATTATGAGAATTCAGCCATTTGAAAGAGTCACATTTCATTTTTTATACATATCTGTAGAATTGCGAAAATAACAGAAATTTGAAATTAGCGTAATTGAAAATAATTCTTATCAAAAACTTGATTTAGGGGACATCAATAGACTACATGTAAAATGCTACTATTTGAATAATAATGAAAGTATTGAGCTGAAACTTGATAGATAGCAACAGAAGATACCAAGGAAGGGTTCTGATGCAAAAGTTTGACTTTCAATTAAAATTTTTGAGAGTTTTAGATTACAGATCACAATTAATTTTGAATGTTCGTTGACCACGCAAATAGTTCCTGATTATTCAATCCCTCGTCTTCTTACATTTAATTTCTACGACTCTTTTTACACTAGATGATTCGTTTTTTACGTCAATGAGTCGCAGATGAGTTGAAAAAAAATATTCTAGCATGTTGAATGATACTGCATCATACTAATCGCGGAATGCCAGATGTGTTATGAGGCTCTAGAATTGATAGATTGTAGAACATTAGAGCCACAGATACCCCCTTTCGGGTTTAAAAAGATATTAAAAGTCTACTAAGCGACAGATTTTTGCATGAATCCATTTCTGAGCTTATTTTGATACTATCTAGCAGATATAAAAGTTTCAAGCAAAAAATGGTGGTGCGATTCGAGTATTTAATCGTCATAATAGTATAATTTACAAAGGAATATATAGGAAAAAATAATTGGGGTCTGATACCTATAAGTGCGCGTAGTGATATCTCGTGTGCAACTAAATAGAGACCAGACGAGGGAAAAAGGAGAAAATATGATACATGTAGGATGAAAATATCATTTTCACGATACTGCTAGATGCCAATTCTTGTGTTATCAGGACTGATCTGGCGAAAATCGGGGGGGGGGGGGGGGGGGGGGGGGTCGGGGCGAGCGAACATGGGAAAGGAGGCCGAGGTAAGGACATAGTGTGATTTTTTTCATTACTGCGACATGCTTGCATTAGCTGTGTGTCATGTTGTTACTTTTACCATAAATATATTTGATCTCATCCAATAGCCAAGCATTGCCTGGTCTCAGCCCCCCCCCCCCCCTCTGCAGAAAAGGAAATTGGGGAAAGGGGGGGGGGCTCCGTTTTTCTATCTCCGCTCGTAGTTCACATGTACAACTGAACTTCATTTGCTGGAATAATGTATTTATATGACATCTCATGCGTTCTGCACTAAAAATATAATTGAAATCGTAAAAGAATAAGTTTTCTGATGTTTTAAACGTTAATTTTTAATTTTTTGTCGATACACTAAGAGGGCCTAACGAAAATTCATATAAATTCGAAAACGGTACGTATGCAGTTTTTAGCACCATAAATTATGAGAATTCAGCCATTTGAAAGAGTCACATTTCATTTTTTATACATATCTGTAGAATTGCGAAAATAACAGAAATTTGAAATTAGCGTAATTGAAAATAATTCTTATCAAAAACTTGATTTAGGGGACATCAATAGACTACATGTAAAATGCTACTATTTGAATAATAATGAAAGTATTGAGCTGAAACTTGATAGATAGCAACAGAAGATACCAAGGAAGGGTTCTGATGCAAAAGTTTGACTTTCAATTAAAATTTTTGAGAGTTTTAGATTACAGATCACAATTAATTTTGAATGTTCGTTGACCACGCAAATAGTTCCTGATTATTCAATCCCTCGTCTTCTTACATTTAATTTCTACGACTCTTTTTACACTAGATGATTCGTTTTTTACGTCAATGAGTCGCAGATGAGTTGAAAAAAAATATTCTAGCATGTTGAATGATACTGCATCATACTAATCGCGGAATGCCAGATGTGTTATGAGGCTCTAGAATTGATAGATTGTAGAACATTAGAGCCACAGATACCCCCTTTCGGGTTTAAAAAGATATTAAAAGTCTACTAAGCGACAGATTTTTGCATGAATCCATTTCTGAGCTTATTTTGATACTATCTAGCAGATATAAAAGTTTCAAGCAAAAAATGGTGGTGCGATTCGAGTATTTAATCGTCATAATAGTATAATTTACAAAGGAATATATAGGAAAAAATAATTGGGGTCTGATACCTATAAGTGCGCGTAGTGATATCTCGTGTGCAACTAAATAGAGACCAGACGAGGGAAAAAGGAGAAAATATGATACATGTAGGATGAAAATATCATTTTCACGATACTGCTAGATGCCAATTCTTGTGTTATCAGGACTGATCTGGCGAAAATCGGGGGGGGGGGGGGGGGTCGGGGCGAGCGAACATGGGAAAGGAGGCCGAGGTAAGGACATAGTGTGATTTTTTTCATTACTGCGACATGCTTGCATTAGCTGTGTGTCATGTTGTTACTTTTACCATAAATATATTTGATCTCATCCAATAGCCAAGCATTGCCTGGTCTCAGCCCCCCCCCCTCCGCCTGAAAAAAGGAAATTAGGGAAAGGGGGGGGGGGCTCCGTTTTTCTATCTCCGCTCGTAGTTCACATGTACAACTGAACTTCATTTGCTGGAATAATGTATTTATATGACATCTCATGCGTTCTGCACTAAAAATATAATTGAAATCGTAAAAGAATAAGTTTTCTGATGTTTTAAACGTTAATTTTTAATTTTTTGTCGATACACTAAGAGGGCCTAACGAAAATTCATATAAATTCGAAAACGGTACGTATGCAGTTTTTAGCACCATAAATTATGAGAATTCAGCCATTTGAAAGAGTCACATTTCATTTTTTATACATATCTGTAGAATTGCGAAAATAACAGAAATTTGAAATTAGCGTAATTGAAAATAATTCTTATCAAAAACTTGATTTAGGGGACATCAATAGACTACATGTAAAATGCTACTATTTGAATAATAATGAAAGTATTGAGCTGAAACTTGATAGATAGCAACAGAAGATACCAAGGAAGGGTTCTGATGCAAAAGTTTGACTTTCAATTAAAATTTTTGAGAGTTTTAGATTACAGATCACAATTAATTTTGAATGTTCGTTGACCACGCAAATAGTTCCTGATTATTCAATCCCTCGTCTTCTTACATTTAATTTCTACGACTCTTTTTACACTAGATGATTCGTTTTTTACGTCAATGAGTCGCAGATGAGTTGAAAAAAAATATTCTAGCATGTTGAATGATACTGCATCATACTAATCGCGGAATGCCAGATGTGTTATGAGGCTCTAGAATTGATAGATTGTAGAACATTAGAGCCACAGATACCCCCTTTCGGGTTTAAAAAGATATTAAAAGTCTACTAAGCGACAGATTTTTGCATGAATCCATTTCTGAGCTTATTTTGATACTATCTAGCAGATATAAAAGTTTCAAGCAAAAAATGGTGGTGCGATTCGAGTATTTAATCGTCATAATAGTATAATTTACAAAGGAATATATAGGAAAAAATAATTGGGGTCTGATACCTATAAGTGCGCGTAGTGATATCTCGTGTGCAACTAAATAGAGACCAGACGAGGGAAAAAGGAGAAAATATGATACATGTAGGATGAAAATATCATTTTCACGATACTGCTAGATGCCAATTCTTGTGTTATCAGGACTGATCTGACGAAAATCGGGGGGGGGGGGGGGGGGTCGGGGCGAGCGAACATGGGAAAGGAGGCCGAGGTAAGGACATAGTGTGATTTTTTTCATTACTGCGACATGCTTGCATTAGCTGTGTGTCATGTTGTTACTTTTACCATAAATATATTTGATCTCATCCAATAGCCAAGCATTGCCTGGTCTCAGCCCCCCCCCCCCCTCCGCCTGAAAAAAGGAAATTGGGGAAAGGGGGGGGGGGGGCTCCGTTTTTCTATCTCCGCTCGTAGTTCACATGTACAACTGAACTTCATTTGCTGGAATAATGTATTTATATGACATCTCATGCGTTCTGCACTAAAAATATAATTGAAATCGTAAAAGAATAAGTTTTCTGATGTTTTAAACGTTAATTTTTAATTTTTTGTCGATACACTAAGAGGGCCTAACGAAAATTCATATAAATTCGAAAACGGTACGTATGCAGTTTTTAGCACCATAAATTATGAGAATTCAGCCATTTGAAAGAGTCACATTTCATTTTTTATACATATCTGTAGAATTGCGAAAATAACAGAAATTTGAAATTAGCGTAATTGAAAATAATTCTTATCAAAAACTTGATTTAGGGGACATCAATAGACTACATGTAAAATGCTACTATTTGAATAATAATGAAAGTATTGAGCTGAAACTTGATAGATAGCAACAGAAGATACCAAGGAAGGGTTCTGATGCAAAAGTTTGACTTTCAATTAAAATTTTTGAGAGTTTTAGATTACAGATCACAATTAATTTTGAATGTTCGTTGACCACGCAAATAGTTCCTGATTATTCAATCCCTCGTCTTCTTACATTTAATTTCTACGACTCTTTTTACACTAGATGATTCGTTTTTTACGTCAATGAGTCGCAGATGAGTTGAAAAAAAATATTCTAGCATGTTGAATGATACTGCATCATACTAATCGCGGAATGCCAGATGTGTTATGAGGCTCTAGAATTGATAGATTGTAGAACATTAGAGCCACAGATACCCCCTTTCGGGTTTAAAAAGATATTAAAAGTCTACTAAGCGATAGATTTTTGCATGAATCCATTTCTGAGCTTATTTTGATACTATCTAGCAGATATAAAAGTTTCAAGCAAAAAATGGTGGTGCGATTCGAGTATTTAATCGTCATAATAGTATAATTTACAAAGGAATATATAGGAAAAAATAATTGGGGTCTGATACCTATAAGTGCGCGTAGTGATATCTCGTGTGCAACTAAATAGAGACCAGACGAGGGAAAAAGGAGAAAATATGATACATGTAGGATGAAAATATCATTTTCACGATACTGCTAGATGCCAATTCTTGTGTTATCAGGACTGATCTGGCGAAAATCGGGGGGGGGGGGGGGTCGGGGCGAGCGAACATGGGAAAGGAGGCCGAGGTAAGGACATAGTGTGATTTTTTTCATTACTGCGACATGCTTGCATTAGCTGTGTGTCATGTTGTTACTTTTACCATAAATATATTTGATCTCATCCAATAGCCAAGCATTGCCTGGTCTCAGCCCCCCCCCCCTCTGCAGAAAAGGAAATTGGGGAAAGGGGGGGGGGGGGGGGCTCCGTTTTTCTATCTCCGCTCGTAGTTCACATGTACAACTGAACTTCATTTGCTGGAATAATGTATTTATATGACATCTCATGCGTTCTGCACTAAAAATATAATTGAAATCGTAAAAGAATAAGTTTTCTGATGTTTTAAACGTTAATTTTTAATTTTTTGTCGATACACTAAGAGGGCCTAACGAAAATTCATATAAATTCGAAAACGGTACGTATGCAGTTTTTAGCACCATAAATTATGAGAATTCAGCCATTTGAAAGAGTCACATTTCATTTTTTATACATATCTGTAGAATTGCGAAAATAACAGAAATTTGAAATTAGCGTAATTGAAAATAATTCTTATCAAAAACTTGATTTAGGGGACATCAATAGACTACATGTAAAATGCTACTATTTGAATAATAATGAAAGTATTGAGCTGAAACTTGATAGATAGCAACAGAAGATACCAAGGAAGGGTTCTGATGCAAAAGTTTGACTTTCAATTAAAATTTTTGAGAGTTTTAGATTACAGATCACAATTAATTTTGAATGTTCGTTGACCACGCAAATAGTTCCTGATTATTCAATCCCTCGTCTTCTTACATTTAATTTCTACGACTCTTTTTACACTAGATGATTCGTTTTTTACGTCAATGAGTCGCAGATGAGTTGAAAAAAAATATTCTAGCATGTTGAATGATACTGCACCATACTAATCGCGGAATGCCAGATGTGTTATGAGGCTCTAGAATTGATAGATTGTAGAACATTAGAGCCACAGATACCCCCTTTCGGGTTTAAAAAGATATTAAAAGTCTACTAAGCGACAGATTTTTGCATGAATCCATTTCTGAGCTTATTTTGATACTATCTAGCAGATATAAAAGTTTCAAGCAAAAAATGGTGGTGCGATTCGAGTATTTAATCGTCATAATAGTATAATTTACAAAGGAATATATAGGAAAAAATAATTGGGGTCTGATACCTATAAGTGCGCGTAGTGATATCTCGTGTGCAACTAAATAGAGACCAGACGAGGGAAAAAGGAGAAAATATGATACATGTAGGATGAAAATATCATTTTCACGATACTGCTAGATGCCAATTCTTGTGTTATCAGGACTGATCTGACGAAAATCGGGGGGGGGGGGGGGGGTCGGGGCGAGCGAACATGGGAAAGGAGGCCGAGGTAAGGACATAGTGTGATTTTTTTCATTACTGCGACATGCTTGCATTAGCTGTGTGTCATGTTGTTACTTTTACCATAAATATATTTGATCTCATCCAATAGCCAAGCATTGCCTGGTCTCAGCCCCCCCCCCCCCTCCGCCTGAAAAAAGGAAATTGGGGAAAGGGGGGGGGCTCCGTTTTTCTATCTCCGCTCGTAGTTCACATGTACAACTGAACTTCATTTGCTGGAATAATGTATTTATATGACATCTCATGCGTTCTGCACTAAAAATATAATTGAAATCGTAAAAGAATAAGTTTTCTGATGTTTTAAACGTTAATTTTTAATTTTTTGTCGATACACTAAGAGGGCCTAACGAAAATTCATATAAATTCGAAAACGGTACGTATGCAGTTTTTAGCACCATAAATTATGAGAATTCAGCCATTTGAAAGAGTCACATTTCATTTTTTATACATATCTGTAGAATTGCGAAAATAACAGAAATTTGAAATTAGCGTAATTGAAAATAATTCTTATCAAAAACTTGATTTAGGGGACATCAATAGACTACATGTAAAATGCTACTATTTGAATAATAATGAAAGTATTGAGCTGAAACTTGATAGATAGCAACAGAAGATACCAAGGAAGGGTTCTGATGCAAAAGTTTGACTTTCAATTAAAATTTTTGAGAGTTTTAGATTACAGATCACAATTAATTTTGAATGTTCGTTGACCACGCAAATAGTTCCTGATTATTCAATCCCTCGTCTTCTTACATTTAATTTCTACGACTCTTTTTACACTAGATGATTCGTTTTTTACGTCAATGAGTCGCAGATGAGTTGAAAAAAATATTCTAGCATGTTGAATGATACTGCATCATACTAATCGCGGAATGCCAGATGTGTTATGAGGCTCTAGAATTGATAGATTGTAGAACATTAGAGCCACAGATACCCCCTTTCGGGTTTAAAAAGATATTAAAAGTCTACTAAGCGACAGATTTTTGCATGAATCCATTTCTGAGCTTATTTTGATACTATCTAGCAGATATAAAAGTTTCAAGCAAAAAATGGTGGTGCGATTCGAGTATTTAATCGTCATAATAGTATAATTTACAAAGGAATATATAGGAAAAAATAATTGGGGTCTGATACCTATAAGTGCGCGTAGTGATATCTCGTGTGCAACTAAATAGAGACCAGACGAGGGAAAAAGGAGAAAATATGATACATGTAGGATGAAAATATCATTTTCACGATACTGCTAGATGCCAATTCTTGTGTTATCAGGACTGATCTGGCGAAAATCGGGGGGGGGGGGGGGGGGGGGGGGTCGGGGCGAGCGAACATGGGAAAGGAGGCCGAGGTAAGGACATAGTGTGATTTTTTTCATTACTGCGACATGCTTGCATTAGCTGTGTGTCATGTTGTTACTTTTACCATAAATATATTTGATCTCATCCAATAGCCAAGCATTGCCTGGTCTCAGCCCCCCCCCCCCCCCCCCCCTCTGCAGAAAAGGAAATTGGGGAAAGGGGGGGGGGGGGGGGGGGGCTCCGTTTTTCTATCTCCGCTCGTAGTTCACATGTACAACTGAACTTCATTTGCTGGAATAATGTATTTATATGACATCTCATGCGTTCTGCACTAAAAATATAATTGAAATCGTAAAAGAATAAGTTTTCTGATGTTTTAAACGTTAATTTTTAATTTTTTGTCGATACACTAAGAGGGCCTAACGAAAATTCATATAAATTCGAAAACGGTACGTATGCAGTTTTTAGCACCATAAATTATGAGAATTCAGCCATTTGAAAGAGTCACATTTCATTTTTTATACATATCTGTAGAATTGCGAAAATAACAGAAATTTGAAATTAGCGTAATTGAAAATAATTCTTATCAAAAACTTGATTTAGGGGACATCAATAGACTACATGTAAAATGCTACTATTTGAATAATAATGAAAGTATTGAGCTGAAACTTGATAGATAGCAACAGAAGATACCAAGGAAGGGTTCTGATGCAAAAGTTTGACTTTCAATTAAAATTTTTGAGAGTTTTAGATTACAGATCACAATTAATTTTGAATGTTCGTTGACCACGCAAATAGTTCCTGATTATTCAATCCCTCGTCTTCTTACATTTAATTTCTACGACTCTTTTTACACTAGATGATTCGTTTTTTACGTCAATGAGTCGCAGATGAGTTGAAAAAAAATATTCTAGCATGTTGAATGATACTGCATCATACTAATCGCGGAATGCCAGATGTGTTATGAGGCTCTAGAATTGATAGATTGTAGAACATTAGAGCCACAGATACCCCCTTTCGGGTTTAAAAAGATATTAAAAGTCTACTAAGCGACAGATTTTTGCATGAATCCATTTCTGAGCTTATTTTGATACTATCTAGCAGATATAAAAGTTTCAAGCAAAAAATGGTGGTGCGATTCGAGTATTTAATCGTCATAATAGTATAATTTACAAAGGAATATATAGGAAAAAATAATTGGGGTCTGATACCTATAAGTGCGCGTAGTGATATCTCGTGTGCAACTAAATAGAGACCAGACGAGGGAAAAAGGAGAAAATATGATACATGTAGGATGAAAATATCATTTTCACGATACTGCTAGATGCCAATTCTTGTGTTATCAGGACTGATCTGGCGAAAATCGGGGGGGGGGGGGGGGGGGTCGGGGCGAGCGAACATGGGAAAGGAGGCCGAGGTAAGGACATAGTGTGATTTTTTTCATTACTGCGACATGCTTGCATTAGCTGTGTGTCATGTTGTTACTTTTACCATAAATATATTTGATCTCATCCAATAGCCAAGCATTGCCTGGTCTCAGCCCCCCCCCCTCCGCCTGAAAAAAGGAAATTGGGGAAAGGGGGGGGGGGGCTCCGTTTTTCTATCTCCGCTCGTAGTTCACATGTACAACTGAACTTCATTTGCTGGAATAATGTATTTATATGACATCTCATGCGTTCTGCACTAAAAATATAATTGAAATCGTAAAAGAATAAGTTTTCTGATGTTTTAAACGTTAATTTTTAATTTTTTGTCGATACACTAAGAGGGCCTAACGAAAATTCATATAAATTCGAAAACGGTACGTATGCAGTTTTTAGCACCATAAATTATGAGAATTCAGCCATTTGAAAGAGTCACATTTCATTTTTTATACATATCTGTAGAATTGCGAAAATAACAGAAATTTGAAATTAGCGTAATTGAAAATAATTCTTATCAAAAACTTGATTTAGGGGACATCAATAGACTACATGTAAAATGCTACTATTTGAATAATAATGAAAGTATTGAGCTGAAACTTGATAGATAGCAACAGAAGATACCAAGGAAGGGTTCTGATGCAAAAGTTTGACTTTCAATTAAAATTTTTGAGAGTTTTAGATTACAGATCACAATTAATTTTGAATGTTCGTTGACCACGCAAATAGTTCCTGATTATTCAATCCCTCGTCTTCTTACATTTAATTTCTACGACTCTTTTTACACTAGATGATTCGTTTTTTACGTCAATGAGTCGCAGATGAGTTGAAAAAAAAATATTCTAGCATGTTGAATGATACTGCATCATACTAATCGCGGAATGCCAGATGTGTTATGAGGCTCTAGAATTGATAGATTGTAGAACATTAGAGCCACAGATACCCCCTTTCGGGTTTAAAAAGATATTAAAAGTCTACTAAGCGACAGATTTTTGCATGAATCCATTTCTGAGCTTATTTTGATACTATCTAGCAGATATAAAAGTTTCAAGCAAAAAATGGTGGTGCGATTCGAGTATTTAATCGTCATAATAGTATAATTTACAAAGGAATATATAGGAAAAAATAATTGGGGTCTGATACCTATAAGTGCGCGTAGTGATATCTCGTGTGCAACTAAATAGAGACCAGACGAGGGAAAAAGGAGAAAATATGATACATGTAGGATGAAAATATCATTTTCACGATACTGCTAGATGCCAATTCTTGTGTTATCAGGACTGATCTGGCGAAAATCGGGGGGGGGGGGGGGGGGGGGGTCGGGGCGAGCGAACATGGGAAAGGAGGCCGAGGTAAGGACATAGTGTGATTTTTTTCATTACTGCGACATGCTTGCATTAGCTGTGTGTCATGTTGTTACTTTTACCATAAATATATTTGATCTCATCCAATAGCCAAGCATTGCCTGGTCTCAGCCCCCCCCCCCCTCCGCCTGAAAAAAGGAAATTGGGGAAAGGGGGGGGGGGGGCTCCGTTTTTCTATCTCCGCTCGTAGTTCACATGTACAACTGAACTTCATTTGCTGGAATAATGTATTTATATGACATCTCATGCGTTCTGCACTAAAAATATAATTGAAATCGTAAAAGAATAAGTTTTCTGATGTTTTAAACGTTAATTTTTAATTTTTTGTCGATACACTAAGAGGGCCTAACGAAAATTCATATAAATTCGAAAACGGTACGTATGCAGTTTTTAGCACCATAAATTATGAGAATTCAGCCATTTGAAAGAGTCACATTTCATTTTTTATACATATCTGTAGAATTGCGAAAATAACAGAAATTTGAAATTAGCGTAATTGAAAATAATTCTTATCAAAAACTTGATTTAGGGGACATCAATAGACTACATGTAAAATGCTACTATTTGAATAATAATGAAAGTATTGAGCTGAAACTTGATAGATAGCAACAGAAGATACCAAGGAAGGGTTCTGATGCAAAAGTTTGACTTTCAATTAAAATTTTTGAGAGTTTTAGATTACAGATCACAATTAATTTTGAATGTTCGTTGACCACGCAAATAGTTCCTGATTATTCAATCCCTCGTCTTCTTACATTTAATTTCTACGACTCTTTTTACACTAGATGATTCGTTTTTTACGTCAATGAGTCGCAGATGAGTTGAAAAAAAATATTCTAGCATGTTGAATGATACTGCATCATACTAATCGCGGAATGCCAGATGTGTTATGAGGCTCTAGAATTGATAGATTGTAGAACATTAGAGCCACAGATACCCCCTTTCGGGTTTAAAAAGATATTAAAAGTCTACTAAGCGACAGATTTTTGCATGAATCCATTTCTGAGCTTATTTTGATACTATCTAGCAGATATAAAAGTTTCAAGCAAAAAATGGTGGTGCGATTCGAGTATTTAATCGTCATAATAGTATAATTTACAAAGGAATATATAGGAAAAAATAATTGGGGTCTGATACCTATAAGTGCGCGTAGTGATATCTCGTGTGCAACTAAATAGAGACCAGACGAGGGAAAAAGGAGAAAATATGATACATGTAGGATGAAAATATCATTTTCACGATACTGCTAGATGCCAATTCTTGTGTTATCAGGACTGATCTGGCGAAAATCGGGGGGGGGGGGGGGGGGTCGGGGCGAGCGAACATGGGAAA
Organism: Pinctada fucata; assembly: GCA_028142955.1. NCBI lineage: Eukaryota > Metazoa > Mollusca > Bivalvia > Pterioida > Pteriidae > Pinctada > Pinctada fucata. Next base: position 15,148,458 of record AP027104.1, read on the forward strand.
GGAGGCCGAGGTAAGGACATAGTGTGATTTTTTTCATTACTGCGACATGCTTGCATTAGCTGTGTGTCATGTTGTTACTTTTACCATAAATATATTTGATCTCATCCAATAGCCAAGCATTGCCTGGTCTCAGCCCCCCCCCCCCTCTGCAGAAAAGGAAATTGGGGAAAGGGGGGGGGGGGGGCTCCGTTTTTCTATCTCCGCTCGTAGTTCACATGTACAACTGAACTTCATTTGCTGGAATAATGTATTTATATGACATCTCATGCGTTCTGCACTAAAAATATAATTGAAATCGTAAAAGAATAAGTTTTCTGATGTTTTAAACGTTAATTTTTAATTTTTTGTCGATACACTAAGAGGGCCTAACGAAAATTCATATAAATTCGAAAACGGTACGTATGCAGTTTTTAGCACCATAAATTATGAGAATTCAGCCATTTGAAAGAGTCACATTTCATTTTTTATACATATCTGTAGAATTGCGAAAATAACAGAAATTTGAAATTAGCGTAATTGAAAATAATTCTTATCAAAAACTTGATTTAGGGGACATCAATAGACTACATGTAAAATGCTACTATTTGAATAATAATGAAAAGTATTGAGCTGAAACTTGATAGATAGCAACAGAAGATACCAAGGAAGGGTTCTGATGCAAAAGTTTGACTTTCAATTAAAAATTTTGAGAGTTTTAGATTACAGATCACAATTAATTTTGAATGTTCGTTGACCACGCAAATAGTTCCTGATTATTCAATCCCTCGGTCTTCTTACATTTAATTTCTACGACTCTTTTTACACTAGATGATTCGTTTTTACGTCAATGAGTCGCAGATGAGTTGAAAAAAAATATTCTAGCATGTTGAATGATACTGCACCATACTAATCGCGGAATGCCAGATGTGTTATGAGGCTCTAGAATTGATAGATTGTAGAACATTAGAGCCACAGATACCCCCTTTCGGGTTTAAAAAGATATTAAAAGTCTACTAAGCGACAGATTTTTGCATGAATCCATTTCTGAGCTTATTTTGATACTATCTAGCAGATATAAAAGTTTCAAGCAAAAAATGGTGGTGCGATTCGAGTATTTAATCGTCATAATAGTATAATTTACAAAGGAATATATAGGAAAAAATAATTGGGGTCTGATACCTATAAGTGCGCGTAGTGATATCTCGTGTGCAACTAAATAGAGACCAGACGAGGGAAAAAGGAGAAAATATGATACATGTAGGATGAAAATATCATTTTCACGATACTGCTAGATGCCAATTCTTGTGTTATCAGGACTGATCTGACGAAAATCGGGGGGGGGGGGGGGGGGGGGGGGGGGGTCGGGGCGAGCGAACATGGGAAAGGAGGCCGAGGTAAGGACATAGTGTGATTTTTTTCATTACTGCGACATGCTTGCATTAGCTGTGTGTCATGTTGTTACTTTTACCATAAATATATTTGATCTCATCCAATAGCCAAGCATTGCCTGGTCTCAGCCCCCCCCCCCCCCCTCCGCCTGAAAAAAGGAAATTGGGGGAAAGGGGGGGGGCTCCGTTTTTCTATCTCCGCTCGTAGTTCACATGTACAACTGAACTTCATTGCTGGAATAATGTATTTATATGACATCTCATGCGTTCTGCACTAAAAATATAATTGAAATCGTAAAAGAATAAGGTTTTCTGATGTTTTAAACGTTAATTTTTAATTTTTTGTCGATACACTAAGAGGGCCTAACGAAAATTCATATAAATTCGAAAACGGTACGTATGCAGTTTTTAGCACCATAAATTATGAGAATTCAGCCATTTGAAAGAGGTCACATTTCATTTTTTATACATATCTGTAGAATTGCGAAAATAACAGAAATTTGAAATTAGCGTAATTGAAAATAATTCTTATCAAAAACTTGATTTAGGGGACATCAATAGACTACATGTAAAATGCTACTATTTGAATAATAATGAAAGTATTGAGCTGAAACTTGATAGATAGCAACAGAAGATACCAAGGAAGGGTTCTGATGCAAAAGTTTGACTTTCAATTAAAATTTTTGAGAGTTTTAGATTACAGATCACAATTAATTTTGAATGTTCGTTGACCACGCAAATAGTCCTGATTATTCAATCCCTCGTCTTCTTACATTTAATTTCTACGGACTCCTTTTTACACTAGATGATTCGTTTTTTACGTCAATGAGTCGCAGATGAGTTGAAAAAAATATTCTAGCATGTTGAATGATACTGCATCATACTAATCGCGGAATGCCAGATGTGTTATGAGGCTCTAGAATTGATAGATTGTAGAACATTAGAGCCACAGATACCCCCTTTCGGGTTTAAAAAGATATTAAAAGTCTACTAAGCGACAGATTTTTGCATGAATCCATTTCTGAGCTTATTTTGATACTATCTAGCAGATATAAAAGTTTCAAGCAAAAAATGGTGGTGCGATTCGAGTATTTAATCGTCATAATAGTCGATCAAGTTTTTGATAAGAATTATTTTCAATTACGCTAATTTCAAATTTCTGTTATTTTCGCAATTCTACAGATATGTATAAAAAATGAAATGTGACTCTTTCAAATGGCTGAATTCTCATAATTTATGGTGCTAAAAACTGCATACGTACCGTTTTCGAATTTATATGAATTTTCGTTAGGCCCTCTTAGTGTATCGACAAAAAATTAAAAATTAACGTTAAAACATCAGAAAACTTATTCTTTTACGATTTCAATTATATTTTTAGTGCAGA